>CAMPDV010007304.1:0-13504 GCA_946699065.1 Loxodes magnus
ACTCTTTAAAACTTAAATTCATCTTCTTTTCTTACTTTACTTCTTCACTTTTCAAAATACTTATTACTTCTCAAAGCATACTCTTTAAAACTGAAATTTCTTCTTCTTTTCTCACTTTACTTCTTCACTTTTCAAAATACTTATTACTTCTCAAAGCATACTCCTTAAAACTGAAATTCTATCTTCTTTTCTTACTTTACTTCTTCACTTTTCAAAATACTTATTACTTCTCAAAGCATACTCTTTAAAACTTAAATTCATCTTCTTTTCTCACTTTACTTCTTCACTTTTTAAAATACTTATTAGTTCTCAAAGCATACTCTTTAAAACTGAAATTTCATCTTCTTTTCTCACTTTACTTCTTCACTTTTTAAAATACTTATTACTTCTCAAAGCATACTCTTTAAAACTGAAACTCTATCTTCTTTTCTTACTTTACTTCTTCGCTTTCTAAAATACTTATTACTTCTCAGAGCATACTCTTTAATACTGAAATTTCATATTTTTTTTCTCACTTTAATTCTTCACTTTTTTAAATACTTATTACTTCTCAAAGCATACTCTTTAAAACTTAAATTCTTCTTCTTTTCTTACTTTACTTCTTCACTTTTCAAAATACTTATTACTTCTAAAAGCATACTCTTTAAAACATAAATGCTATCTTATTTTCTCACTTTACTTCTTCACTTTTCAAAATACTTATTACTTCTCAAAGCATACTCTTTAAAACTGAAACTCTATCTTCTTTTCCTACTTTACTTCTTCACTTTTCAAAATACTAATTGCTTCTCAAAGCATACTCTTTAAAACTTAAATTTCATCTTCTTTTCTCACTTTACTTCTTCACTTTTTAAAATACTTATTACTTCTCAAAGCATACTCTTTAAAACTGAAATTTCATCTTCTTTTCTCACTTTACTTCTTCACTTTTTAAAATACTTATTACTTCTCAAAGCATACTCTTTAAAACTGAAACTCTATCTTCTTTTCCTACTTTACTTCTTCACTTTTCAAAATACTAATTGCTTCTCAAAGCATACTCTTTAAAACTTAAATTCTATCTTCTTTTCTCACTTTACTTCTTCACTTTTTAAAATACTTATTACTTCTCAAAGCATACTCTTTAAAACTTAAATTCTTCTTCTTTTCTTACTTTACTTCTTCACTTTTTAAAATACTTATTACTTCTCAAAGCATACTCTTTAAAACTGAAACTCTATCTTCTTTTCTTACTTTACTTCTTCGCTTTCTAAAATACTTATTACTTCTCAAAGCATACTCTTTAATACTGAAATTTCATATTTTTTTTCTCACTTTAATTCTTCACTTTTTAAAATACTTATTACTTCTCAAAGCATACTCTTTAAAACTTAAATTCTTCTTCTTTTCTTACTTTACTTCTTCACTTTTCAAAATACTTATTACTTCTCAAAGCATACTCTTTAAAACTGAAATTTCTTCTTCTTTTCTTACTTTACTTCTTCACTTTTCAAAATACTTATTACTTCTCAAAGCATACTCTTTAAAACTTAAATTCATCTTCTTTTCTTACTTTACTTCTTCACTTTTTAAAATACTTATTACTTCTCAAAGCATACTCTTTAAAACTGAAATTTCATCTTCTTTTCTCACTTTACTTCTTCACTTTTTAAAATACTTATTACTTCTCAAAGCATACTCTTTAAAACTGAAATTTCATCTTCTTTTCTTACTTTAATTCTTCACTTTTCTAAATACTTACTTCTTTATCTCTAAGCATACTCCTTAAAACTGAAATTCTATCTTCTTTTCTTAATTTACTTCTTTACTTTCCAAAATACTTGCTACTTTCATCTCTAAGTATACTCCTTAAAACTGAAATTCTATCTTCTTTTCTTACTTTACTTCTTCACTTTTCTAAATACTTACTTCTTTCATCTCTAAGCATACTCTTTAAAACTTAAATTTCATCTTCTTTTCTCACTTTACTTCTTCACATTTCAAAATACTTATTACTTCTCAAAGCATACTCTTTAATACTGAAATTTCTTCTTCTTTTCTTACTTTACTTCTTCACTTTTCAAAATACTTATTACTTCTCAAAGCATACTCTTTAAAACTGAAATTTCTTCTTCTTTTCTTACTTTACTTCTTCACTTTTCAAAATACTTATTACTTCTCAAAGCATACTCTTTAAAACTTAAATTCATCTTCTTTTCTTACTTTACTTCTTCACTTTTCAAAGTACTTATTACTTCTCAAAGCATACTCTTTAAAACTTAAATTCTTCTTCTTTTCTTACTTTACTTCTTCACTTTTCAAAATACTTATTACTTCTCAAAGCATACTCTTTAAAACTGAAATTTCTTCTTCTTTTCTTACTTTACTTCTTCACTTTTCAAAATACTTATTACTTCTCAAAGCATACTCTTTAAAACTGAAACTCTATCTTCTTTTCTTACTTTACTTCTTCGCTTTCTAAAATACTTATTACTTCTCAAAGCATACTCTTTAAAACTGAAATTTCATCTTCTTTTCTCACTTTACTTCTTCACTTTTTAAAATACTTATTACTTCTCAAAGCATACTCTTTAAAACTGAAATTTCATCTTCTTTTCTCACTTTACTTCTTCACTTTTTAAAATACTTATTACTTCTCAAAGCATACTCTTTAAAACTTAAATTCTTCTTCTTTTCTTACTTTACTTCTTCGCTTTTCAAAATACTTATTACTTCTCAAAGCATACTCCTTAAAACTGAAATTCTATCTTCTTTTCTTACTTTACTTCTTCACTTTTCAAAATACTTATTACTTCTCAAAGCATACTCTTTAAAACTTAAATTCATCTTCTTTTCTTACTTTACTTCTTCACTTTTTAAAATACTTATTAGTTCTCAAAGCATACTCTTTAAAACTGAAACTCTATCTTCTTTTCTTACTTTACTTCTTCGCCTTTCAAAGTACTTATTACTTCTCAAAGCATACTCTTTAAAACTGAAACTCTATCTTCTTTTCTTACTTTACTTCTTCGCTTTCTAAAATACTTATTACTTCTCAAAGCATACTCTTTAATACTGAAATTTCATATTTTTTTTCTCACTTTAATTCTTCACTTTTTAAAGTACTTATTACTTCTCAAAGCATACTCTTTAAAACTGAAACTCTATCTTCTTTTCTTACTTTACTTCTTCGCTTTCTAAAATACTTATTACTTCTCAAAGCATACTCTTTAATACTGAAATTTCATATTTTTTTTCTCACTTTAATTCTTCACTTTTCAAAATACTTATTACTTCTCAAAGCATACTCTTTAAAACTTAAATTCTTCTTCTTTTCTTACTTTACTTCTTCACTTTTCAAAATACTTATTACTTCTCAAAGCATACTCTTTAAAACTGAAATTTCTTCTTCTTTTCTTAATTTACTTCTTCACTTTTCTAAATACTTGATACTTTCATCTCAAAGCATACTCCTTAAAGCTGAAATTCTATCTTCTTTTCTTACTTTACTTCTTCACTTTTCTAAATACTTACTTCTTTCATCTCTAATCATACTCCTTAAAACTGAAATTCTATCTTCTTTTCTTACTTTACTTCTTCACTTTTCTAAATACTTACTTCTTTCATCTCTAAGCATACTCCTTAAAACTGAAATTCTATCTTCTTTTCTTAATTTACTTCTTCACTTTTTAAAATACTTATTACTTCTCAAAGCATACTCTTTAAAACTGAAACTCTATCTTCTTTTCCTACTTTACTTCTTCACTTTTCAAAATACTAATTGCTTCTCAAAGCATACTCTTTAAAACTTAAATTCTATCTTCTTTTCTCACTTTACTTCTTCACTTTTTAAAATACTTATTACTTCTCAAAGCATACTCTTTAAAACTTAAATTCTTCTTCTTTTCTTACTTTACTTCTTCACTTTTTAAAATACTTATTACTTCTCAAAGCATACTCTTTAAAACTGAAACTCTATCTTCTTTTCTTACTTTACTTCTTCGCTTTCTAAAATACTTATTACTTCTCAAAGCATACTCTTTAATACTGAAATTTCATATTTTTTTTCTCACTTTAATTCTTCACTTTTTAAAATACTTATTACTTCTCAAAGCATACTCTTTAAAACTTAAATTCTTCTTCTTTTCTTACTTTACTTCTTCACTTTTCAAAATACTTATTACTTCTCAAAGCATACTCTTTAAAACTGAAATTTCTTCTTCTTTTCTTACTTTACTTCTTCACTTTTCAAAATACTTATTACTTCTCAAAGCATACTCTTTAAAACTGAAATTTCTTCTTCTTTTCTTACTTTACTTCTTCACTTTTCAAAATACTTATTACTTCTCAAAGCATACTCTTTAAAACTGAAATTTCTTCTTCTTTTCTTACTTTACTTCTTCACTTTTCTTAATACTTACTTCTTTCATCTCTAAGCATACTCCTTAAAACTGAAATTCTATCTTCTTTTCTTAATTTACTTCTTCACTTTTCTAAATACTTGATACTTTCATCTCAAAGCATACTCCTTAAAGCTGAAATTCTATCTTCTTTTCTTACTTTACTTCTTCACTTTTCTAAATACTTACTTCTTTCATCTCTAATCATACTCCTTAAAACTGAAATTCTATCTTCTTTTCTTACTTTACTTCTTCACTTTTTAAAATACTTATTACTTCTCAAAGCATACTCTTTAAAACTGAAATTTCATCTTCTTTTCTCACTTTACTTCTTCACTTTTCAAAATACTTATTACTTCTCAAAGCATACTCTTTAAAACTGAAATTTCATCTTCTTTTCTCACTTTACTTCTTCACTTTTTAAAATACTTATTACTTCTCAAAGCATACTCTTTAAAACTGAAATTCTTCTTCTTTTCTTACTTTACTTCTTCACTTTTTAAAATACTTATTACTTCTCAAAGCATACTCTTTAAAACTGAAACTCTATCTTCTTTTCTTACTTTACTTCTTCGCTTTCTAAAATACTTATTACTTCTCAAAGCATACTCTTTAATACTGAAATTTCATATTTTTTTTCTCACTTTAATTCTTCACTTTTTAAAATACTTATTACTTCTCAAAGCATACTCTTTAAAACTTAAATTCTTCTTCTTTTCTTACTTTACTTCTTCACTTTTCAAAATACTTATTACTTCTCAAAGCATACTCTTTAAAACTGAAATTTCTTCTTCTTTTCTTACTTTACTTCTTCACTTTTCAAAATACTTATTACTTCTCAAAGCATACTCTTTAAAACTTAAATTCATCTTCTTTTCTTACTTTACTTCTTCACTTTTTAAAATACTTATTACTTCTCAAAGCATACTCTTTAAAACTGAAATTTCATCTTCTTTTCTTACTTTACTTCTTCACTTTTTAAAATACTTCTTTCATCTCTAAGCATACTCCTTAAAACTGAAATTCTATCTTCTTTTCTTAATTTACTTCTTCACTTTTTCAAACTTATTACTTCTCAAAGCACACTCTTTAAAACTGAAATTTCTTCTTCTTTTCTTACTTTACTTCTTCACTTTTCAAAATACTTATTACTTCTCAAAGCATACTCTTTAAAACTGAAATTTCTTCTTCTTTTCTTACTTTACTTCTTCACTTTTCAAAATACTTATTACTTCTCAAAGCATACTCTTTAAAACTTAAATTTCATCTTCTTTTCTCACTTTACTTCTTCACATTTCAAAATACTTATTACTTCTCAAAGCATACTCTTTAATACTGAAATTTCTTCTTCTTTTCTTACTTTACTTCTTCACTTTTCAAAATACTTATTACTTCTCAAAGCATACTCTTTAAAACTGAAATTTCTTCTTCTTTTCTTACTTTACTTCTTCACTTTTCAAAATACTTATTACTTCTCAAAGCATACTCTTTAAAACTTAAATTCATCTTCTTTTCTTACTTTACTTCTTCACTTTTCAAAGTACTTATTACTTCTCAAAGCATACTCTTTAAAACTGAAATTTCTTCTTCTTTTCTTACTTTACTTCTTCACTTTTCAAAATACTTATTACTTCTCAAAGCATACTCTTTAAAACTGAAATTTCTTCTTCTTTTCTTACTTTACTTCTTCACTTTTCAAAATACTTATTACTTCTCAAAGCATACTCTTTAAAACTGAAACTCTATCTTCTTTTCTTACTTTACTTCTTCGCTTTCTAAAATACTTATTACTTCTCAAAGCATACTCTTTAAAACTGAAATTTCATCTTCTTTTCTCACTTTACTTCTTCACTTTTTAAAATACTTATTACTTCTCAAAGCATACTCTTTAAAACTGAAATTTCATCTTCTTTTCTCACTTTACTTCTTCACTTTTTAAAATACTTATTAGTTCTCAAAGCATACTCTTTAAAACTGAAACTCTATCTTCTTTTCTTACTTTACTTCTTCGCTTTTCAAAATACTTATTACTTCTCAAAGCATACTCCTTAAAACTGAAATTCTATCTTCTTTTCTTACTTTACTTCTTCACTTTTCAAAATACTTATTACTTCTCAAAGCATACTCTTTAAAACTTAAATTCATCTTCTTTTCTTACTTTACTTCTTCACTTTTTAAAATACTTATTAGTTCTCAAAGCATACTCTTTAAAACTGAAACTCTATCTTCTTTTCTTACTTTACTTCTTCGCCTTTCAAAGTACTTATTACTTCTCAAAGCATACTCTTTAAAACTGAAACTCTATCTTCTTTTCTTACTTTACTTCTTCGCTTTCTAAAATACTTATTACTTCTCAAAGCATACTCTTTAATACTGAAATTTCATATTTTTTTTCTCACTTTAATTCTTCACTTTTCAAAATACTTATTACTTCTCAAAGCATACTCTTTAAAACTTAAATTCTTCTTCTTTTCTTACTTTACTTCTTCACTTTTCAAAATACTTATTACTTCTCAAAGCATACTCTTTAAAACTGAAATTTCTTCTTCTTTTCTTACTTTACTTCTTCACTTTTCAAAATACTTATTACTTCTCAAAGCATACTCTTTAAAACTGAAACTCTATCTTCTTTTCTTACTTTACTTCTTCGCTTTCTAAAATACTTATTACTTCTCAAAGCATACTCTTTAATACTGAAATTTCATATTTTTTTTCTCACTTTACTTCTTCGCTTTCTAAAATACTTATTACTTCTCAAAGCATACTCTTTTAAACTGAAATTTCATCTTCTTTTCTCACTTTACTTCTTCACTTTTTAAAATACTTATTACTTCTCAAAGCATACTCTTTAAAACTGAAATTTCATCTTCTTTTCCCACTTTACTTCTTCGCCTTTCAAAGTACTTATTACTTCTCAAAGCATACTCTTTAAAACTGAAACTCTATCTTCTTTTCTTACTTTACTTCTTCGCTTTCTAAAATACTTATTACTTCTCAAAGCATACTCTTTAATACTGAAATTTCATATTTTTTTTCTCACTTTAATTCTTCACTTTTTAAAATACTTATTACTTCTCAAAGCATACTCTTTAAAACTTAAATTCTTCTTCTTTTCTTACTTTACTTCTTCACTTTTCAAAATACTTATTACTTCTCAAAGCATACTCTTTAAAACTTAAATTCTATCTTCTTTTCTTACTTTACTTCTTCACTTTTCTTAATACTTACTTCTTTCATCTCTAAGCATACTCCTTAAAACTGAAATTCTATCTTCTTTTCTTAATTTACTTCTTCACTTTTCTAAATACTTACTTCTTTCATCTCTAATCATACTCCTTAAAACTGAAATTCTATCTTCTTTTCTTACTTTACTTCTTCACTTTTCTAAATACTTACTTCTTTCATCTCTAAGCATACTCCTTAAAACTGAAATTCTATCTTCTTTTCTTACTTTACTTCTTCACTTTTTCAAACTTATTACTTCTCAAAGCACACTCTTTAAAACTGAAATTTCTTCTTCTTTTCTTACTTTACTTCTTCACTTTTCAAAATACTTATTACTTCTCAAAGCATACTCTTTAAAACTGAAATTTCTTCTTCTTTTCTTACTTTACTTCTTCACTTTTCAAAATACTTATTACTTCTCAAAGCATACTCTTTAAAACTGAAACTCTATCTTCTTTTCTTACTTTACTTCTTCGCTTTCTAAAATACTTATTACTTCTCAAAGCATACTCTTTAAAACTGAAATTTCATCTTCTTTTCTCACTTTACTTCTTCACTTTTTAAAATACTTATTACTTCTCAAAGCATACTCTTTAAAACTGAAATTTCATCTTCTTTTCTCACTTTACTTCTTCACTTTTTAAAATACTTATTACTTCTCAAAGCATACTCTTTAAAACTTAAATTCTTCTTCTTTTCTTACTTTACTTCTTCGCTTTTCAAAATACTTATTACTTCTCAAAGCATACTCCTTAAAACTGAAATTCTATCTTCTTTTCTTACTTTACTTCTTCACTTTTCAAAATACTTATTACTTCTCAAAGCATACTCTTTAAAACTTAAATTCATCTTCTTTTCTTACTTTACTTCTTCACTTTTTAAAATACTTATTAGTTCTCAAAGCATACTCTTTAAAACTGAAACTCTATCTTCTTTTCTTACTTTACTTCTTCGCCTTTCAAAGTACTTATTACTTCTCAAAGCATACTCTTTAAAACTGAAACTCTATCTTCTTTTCTTACTTTACTTCTTCGCTTTCTAAAATACTTATTACTTCTCAAAGCATACTCTTTAATACTGAAATTTCATATTTTTTTTCTCACTTTAATTCTTCACTTTTTTAAATACTTATTACTTCTCAAAGCATACTCTTTAAAACTTAAATTCTTCTTCTTTTCTTACTTTACTTCTTCACTTTTCAAAATACTTATTACTTCTCAAAGCATACTCTTTAAAACTGAAATTTCTTCTTCTTTTCTTACTTTACTTCTTCACTTTTCAAAATACTTATTAGTTCTCAAAGCATACTCTTTCAAACTTAAATTCTATCTTCTTTTCTTACTTTAATTCTTCACTTTTCTAAATACTTGATACTTTCATCTCAAAGCATACTCCTTAAAGCTGAAATTCTATCTTCTTTTCTTACTTTACTTCTTCACTTTTCTAAATACTTACTTCTTTCATCTCTAATCATACTCCTTAAAACTGAAATTCTATCTTCTTTTCTTACTTTACTTCTTCACTTTTCTAAATACTTACTTCTTTCATCTCTAAGCATACTCCTTAAAACTGAAATTCTATCTTCTTTTCTTAATTTACTTCTTCACTTTTTCAAACTTATTACTTCTCAAAGCACACTCTTTAAAACTGAAATTTCATCTTCTTTTCTCACTTTACTTCTTCGCATTTCAAAATACTTATTACTTCTCAAAGCATACTCTTTAATACTGAAACTCTATCAAATTTTCTTACTTTACTTCTTCGCTTTCTAAAATACTTATTACTTCTCAAAGCATACTCTTTAAAACTTAAATTCATCTTCTTTTCTGACTTTAATTCTTCACTTTTTAAAATACTTATTAGTTCTCAAAGCATACTCTTTAAAACTGAAATTTCTTCTTCTTTTCTTACTTTACTTCTTCGCCTTTCAAAGTACTTATTACTTATCAAAACATACTCTTTAAAACTGAAATTTCATCTTCTTTTCTCACTTTACTTCTTCACTTTTTAAAATACTAATTGCTTCTCAAAGCATACTCTTTAAAACTGAAACTCTATCTTCTTTTCTTACCTCACTTCTTCACATTTCAAAATACTTATTACTTCTCAAAGCATACTCTTTAAAACTTAAATTCTATCTTCTTTTCTTACTTTACTTCTTCACTTTTCAAAATACTTACTTCTTTCATCTCTAAGCATACTCCTTAAAACTGAAATTATATCTTCTTTTCTTAATTTACTTCTTCACTTTTCAAAATACTTGATACTTTCATCTCTAAGCATACTCTTTAAAACTTAAATTCTTCTTCTTTTCTTACTTTACTTCTTCGCTTTTCAAAATACTTATTACTTCTCAAAGCATACTCTTTAAAACTGAAACTCTATCTTCTTTTCTTACTTTACTTCTTCGCTTTCTAAAATACTTATTACTTCTCAAAGCATACTCTTTAATACTGAAATTTCATATTTTTTTTCTCACTTTAATTCTTCACTTTTCAAAATACTTATTACTTCTCAAAGCATACTCTTTAAAACTTAAATTCTTCTTCTTTTCTTACTTTACTTCTTCACTTTTCAAAATACTTATTACTTCTCAAAGCATACTCTTTAAAACTGAAATTTCTTCTTCTTTTCTTACTTTACTTCTTCACTTTTCAAAATACTTATTACTTCTCAAAGCATACTCTTTAAAACTGAAACTCTATCTTCTTTTCTTACTTTACTTCTTCGCTTTCTAAAATACTTATTACTTCTCAAAGCATACTCTTTAATACTGAAATTTCATATTTTTTTTCTCACTTTACTTCTTCGCTTTCTAAAATACTTATTACTTCTCAAAGCATACTCTTTAAAACTGAAATTTCATCTTCTTTTCTCACTTTACTTCTTCACTTTTTAAAATACTTATTACTTCTCAAAGCATACTCTTTAAAACTGAAATTTCATCTTCTTTTCCCACTTTACTTCTTCGCCTTTCAAAGTACTTATTACTTCTCAAAGCATACTCTTTAAAACTGAAACTCTATCTTCTTTTCTCACTTTACTTCTTCACTTTTTAAAATACTTATTACTTCTCAAAGCATACTCTTTAAAACTTAAATTCTTCTTCTTTTCTTACTTTACTTCTTCGCTTTTCAAAATACTTATTACTTCTCAAAGCATACTCCTTAAAACTGAAATTCTATCTTCTTTTCTTACTTTACTTCTTCACTTTTCAAAATACTTATTACTTCTCAAAGCATACTCTTTAAAACTTAAATTCATCTTCTTTTCTTACTTTACTTCTTCACTTTTTAAAATACTTATTAGTTCTCAAAGCATACTCTTTAAAACTGAAACTCTATCTTCTTTTCTTACTTTACTTCTTCGCCTTTCAAAGTACTTATTACTTCTCAAAGCATACTCTTTAAAACTGAAACTCTATCTTCTTTTCTTACTTTACTTCTTCGCTTTCTAAAATACTTATTACTTCTCAAAGCATACTCTTTAATACTGAAATTTCATATTTTTTTTCTCACTTTAATTCTTCACTTTTTTAAATACTTATTACTTCTCAAAGCATACTCTTTAAAACTTAAATTCTTCTTCTTTTCTTACTTTACTTCTTCACTTTTCAAAATACTTATTACTTCTCAAAGCATACTCTTTAAAACTGAAATTTCTTCTTCTTTTCTTACTTTACTTCTTCACTTTTCAAAATACTTATTAGTTCTCAAAGCATACTCTTTCAAACTTAAATTCTATCTTCTTTTCTTACTTTAATTCTTCACTTTTCTAAATACTTGATACTTTCATCTCAAAGCATACTCCTTAAAGCTGAAATTCTATCTTCTTTTCTTACTTTACTTCTTCACTTTTCTAAATACTTACTTCTTTCATCTCTAATCATACTCCTTAAAACTGAAATTCTATCTTCTTTTCTTACTTTACTTCTTCACTTTTCTAAATACTTACTTCTTTCATCTCTAAGCATACTCCTTAAAACTGAAATTCTATCTTCTTTTCTTAATTTACTTCTTCACTTTTTCAAACTTATTACTTCTCAAAGCACACTCTTTAAAACTGAAATTTCATCTTCTTTTCTCACTTTACTTCTTCGCATTTCAAAATACTTATTACTTCTCAAAGCATACTCTTTAATACTGAAACTCTATCAAATTTTCTTACTTTACTTCTTCGCTTTCTAAAATACTTATTACTTCTCAAAGCATACTCTTTAAAACTTAAATTCATCTTCTTTTCTGACTTTAATTCTTCACTTTTTAAAATACTTATTAGTTCTCAAAGCATACTCTTTAAAACTGAAATTTCTTCTTCTTTTCTTACTTTACTTCTTCGCCTTTCAAAGTACTTATTACTTATCAAAACATACTCTTTAAAACTGAAATTTCATCTTCTTTTCTCACTTTACTTCTTCACTTTTTAAAATACTAATTGCTTCTCAAAGCATACTCTTTAAAACTGAAACTCTATCTTCTTTTCTTACCTCACTTCTTCACATTTCAAAATACTTATTACTTCTCAAAGCATACTCTTTAAAACTTAAATTCTATCTTCTTTTCTTACTTTACTTCTTCACTTTTCAAAATACTTACTTCTTTCATCTCTAAGCATACTCCTTAAAACTGAAATTATATCTTCTTTTCTTAATTTACTTCTTCACTTTTCAAAATACTTGATACTTTCATCTCTAAGCATACTCTTTAAAACTTAAATTCTTCTTCTTTTCTTACTTTACTTCTTCGCTTTTCAAAATACTTATTACTTCTCAAAGCATACTCTTTAAAACTGAAACTCTATCTTCTTTTCTTACTTTACTTCTTCGCTTTCTAAAATACTTATTACTTCTCAAAGCATACTCTTTAATACTGAAATTTCATATTTTTTTTCTCACTTTAATTCTTCACTTTTCAAAATACTTATTACTTCTCAAAGCATACTCTTTAAAACTTAAATTCTTCTTCTTTTCTTACTTTACTTCTTCACTTTTCAAAATACTTATTACTTCTCAAAGCATACTCTTTAAAACTGAAATTTCTTCTTCTTTTCTTACTTTACTTCTTCACTTTTCAAAATACTTATTACTTCTCAAAGCATACTCTTTAAAACTGAAACTCTATCTTCTTTTCTTACTTTACTTCTTCGCTTTCTAAAATACTTATTACTTCTCAAAGCATACTCTTTAATACTGAAATTTCATATTTTTTTTCTCACTTTACTTCTTCGCTTTCTAAAATACTTATTACTTCTCAAAGCATACTCTTTAAAACTGAAATTTCATCTTCTTTTCTCACTTTACTTCTTCACTTTTTAAAATACTTATTACTTCTCAAAGCATACTCTTTAAAACTGAAATTTCATCTTCTTTTCCCACTTTACTTCTTCGCCTTTCAAAGTACTTATTACTTCTCAAAGCATACTCTTTAAAACTGAAACTCTATCTTCTTTTCTTACTTTACTTCTTCGCTTTCTAAAATACTTATTACTTCTCAAAGCATACTCTTTAATACTGAAATTTCATATTTTTTTTCTCACTTTAATTCTTCACTTTTTAAAATACTTATTACTTCTCAAAGCATACTCTTTAAAACTTAAATTCTTCTTCTTTTCTTACTTTACTTCTTCACTTTTCAAAATACTTATTACTTCTCAAAGCATACTCTTTAAAACTTAAATTCTATCTTCTTTTCTTACTTTACTTCTTCACTTTTCTTAATACTTACTTCTTTCATCTCTAAGCATACTCCTTAAAACTGAAATTCTATCTTCTTTTCTTAATTTACTTCTTCACTTTTCTAAATACTTACTTCTTTCATCTCTAATCATACTCCTTAAAACTGAAATTCTATCTTCTTTTCTTACTTTACTTCTTCACTTTTCTAAATACTTACTTCTTTCAT
>CAMPDV010007305.1:0-16494 GCA_946699065.1 Loxodes magnus
CTTTCGCTTTACTTTTCAAATGTCTTATCTCTTTAACTTTAACTCAAAGCCGTCAAGACTTCCTCAAAACTTATTTTCTCACTTCTTTTCTAACTTCTTCGCTTTACTTTTCAAATGTCTTATCTCTTTAGCTTTAACTCAAAGCTTTTAAGACTTCCTCAAAACTGATTTTCTCACTTCTTTTCTAACTTCTTCGCTTTACTTTTCAAATGTCTTATCTCTTTAACTTTAACTCAAAGCTTTTAAGACTTCCTCAAAACTTATTTTCTCACTTCTTTTCTAACTTCTTCGCATTACTTTTCAAATGTCTTATCTCTTTAACTTTAACTCAAAGCTTTTAAGACTTCCTCAAAACTGATTTTCTCACTTCTTTTCTAACTTCTTCGCTTTACTTTTCAAATGTCTTATCTCTTTAACTTTAACTCAAAGCCGTCAAGACTTCCTCAAAACTTATTTTCTCACTTCTTTTCTAACTTCTTCGCTTTACTTTTCAAATGTCTTATCTCTTTAACTTTAACTCAAAGCTTTTAAGACTTCCTCAAAACTTATTTTCTCACTTCTTTTCTAACTTCTTCGCTTTACTTTTCAAATGTCTTATCTCTTTAACTTTAACTCAAAGCCGTCAAGACTTCCTCAAAACTGATTTTCTCACTTCTTTTCTAACTTCTTCGCTTTACTTTTCAAATGTCTTATCTCTTTAACTTTAACTCAAAGCTTTTAAGACTTCCTCAAAACTGATTTTCTCACTTCTTTTCTAACTTCTTCGCTTTACTTTTCAAATGTCTTATCTCTTTAACTTTAACTCAAAGCTTTTAAGACTTCCTCAAAACTTATTTTCTCACTTCTTTTCTAACTTCTTCGCTTTACTTTTCAAATGTCTTATCTCTTTAACTTTAACTCAAAGCCGTCAAGACTTACTCAAAACTTATTTTCTCACTTCTTTTCTAACTTCTTCGCTTTACTTTTCAAATGTCTTATCTCTTTAGCTTTAACTCAAAGCTTTTAAGACTTCCTCAAAGCTGATTTTCTCACTTCTTTTCTAACTTCTTCGCTTTACTTTTCAAATGTCTTATCTCATTAACTTTAACTCAAAGCTTTTAAGACTTCCTCAAAACTGATTTTCTCACTTCTTTTCTAACTTCTTCGCTTTACTTTTCAAATGTCTTATCTCTTTAACTTTAACTCAAAGCTTTTAAGACTTCCTCAAAACTGATTTTCTCACTTCTTTTCTAACTTCTTCGCTTTACTTTTCAAATGTCTTATCTCTTTAACTTTAACTCAAAGCCGTCAAGACTTACTCAAAACTTATTTTCTCACTTCTTTTCTAACTTCTTCGCTTTACTTTTCAAATGTCTTATCTCTTTAACTTTAACTCAAAGCTTTTAAGACTTCCTCAAAACTTATTTTCTCACTTCTTTTCTAACTTCTTCGCTTTACTTTTCAAATGTCTTATCTCTTTAACTTTAACTCAAAGCTTTTAAGACTTCCTCAAAACTTATTTTCTCACTTCTTTTCTAACTTCTTCGCTTTACTTTTCAAATGTCTTATCTCTTTAACTTTAACTCAAAGCTTTTAAGACTTCCTCAAAACTGATTTTCTCACTTCTTTTCTAACTTCTTCGCTTTACTTTTCAAATGTCTTATCTCTTTAACTTTAACTCAAAGCTTTTAAGACTTCCTCAAAACTTATTTTCTCACTTCTTTTCTAACTTCTTCGCTTTACTTTTCAAATGTCTTATCTCTTTAACTTTAACTCAAAGCTTTTAAGACTTCCTCAAAACTGATTTTCTCACTTCTTTTCTAACTTCTTCGCTTTACTTTTCAAATGTCTTATCTCTTTAACTTTAACTCAAAGCTTTTAAGACTTCCTCAAAACTGATTTTCTCACTTCTTTTCTAACTTCTTCGCTTTACTTTTCAAATGTCTTATCTCTTTAACTTTAACTCAAAGCTTTTAAGACTTCCTCAAAACTGATTTTCTCACTTCTTTTCTAACTTCTTCGCTTTACTTTTCAAATGTCTTATCTCTTTAACTTTAACTCAAAGCTTTTAAGACTTCCTCAAAACTTATTTTCTCACTTCTTTTCTAACTTCTTCGCTTTACTTTTCAAATGTCTTATCTCTTTAACTTTAACTCAAAGCTTTTAAGACTTCCTCAAAACTGATTTTCTCACTTCTTTTCTAACTTCTTCGCTTTACTTTTCAAATGTCTTATCTCTTTAACTTTAACTAAAGCTGTTAAGACTTCCTCAAAACTGATTTTCTCACTTCTTTTCTAACTTCTTCGCTTTACTTTTCAAATGTCTTATCTCTTTAGCTTTAACTCAAAGCTTTTAAGACTTCCTCAAAACTTATTTTCTCACTTCTTTTCTAACTTCTTCGCTTTACTTTTCAAATGTCTTATCTCTTTAACTTTAACTCAAAGCCGTCAAGACTTCCTCAAAACTTATTTTCTCACTTCTTTTCTAACTTCTTCGCTTTACTTTTCAAATGTCTTATCTCTTTAGCTTTAACTCAAAGCTTTTAAGACTTCCTCAAAACTTATTTTCTCACTTCTTTTCTAACTTCTTCGCTTTACTTTTCAAATGTCTTATCTCTTTAACTTTAACTCAAAGCCGTCAAAACTTCCTCAAAACTTATTTTCTCACTTCTTTTCTAACTTCTTCGCTTTACTTTTCAAATGTCTTATCTCTTTAACTTTAACTCAAAGCTTTTAAGACTTCCTCAAAACTGATTTTCTCACTTCTTTTCTAACTTCTTCGCTTTACTTTTCAAATGTCTTATCTCTTTAACTTTAACTCAAAGCTTTTAAGACTTCCTCAAAACTGATTTTCTCACTTCTTTTCTAACTTCTTCGCTTTACTTTTCAAATGTCTTATCTCTTTAACTTTAACTCAAAGCTTTTAAGACTTCCTCAAAACTTATTTTCTCACTTCTTTTCTAACTTCTTCGCTTTACTTTTCAAATGTCTTATCTCTTTAACTTTAACTCAAAGCTTTTAAGACTTCCTCAAAACTTATTTTCTCACTTCTTTTCTAACTTCTTCGCTTTACTTTTCAAATGTCTTATCTCTTTAACTTTAACTCAAAGCCGTCAAAACTTCCTCAAAACTTATTTTCTCACTTCTTTTCTAACTTCTTCGCTTTACTTTTCAAATGTCTTATCTCTTTAACTTTAACTCAAAGCTTTTAAGACTTCCTCAAAACTTATTTTCTCACTTCTTTTCTAACTTCTTCGCTTTACTTTTCAAATGTCTTATCTCTTTAACTTTAACTCAAAGCTTTTAAGACTTCCTCAAAACTGATTTTCTCACTTCTTTTCTAACTTCTTCGCTTTACTTTTCAAATGTCTTATCTCTTTAACTTTAACTAAAGCTGTTAAGACTTCCTCAAAACTTATTTTCTCACTTCTTTTCTAACTTCTTCGCTTTACTTTTCAAATGTCTTATCTCTTTAACTTTAACTCAAAGCTTTTAAGACTTCCTCAAAACTTATTTTCTCACTTCTTTTCTAACTTCTTCGCTTTACTTTTCAAATGTCTTATCTCTTTAACTTTAACTCAAAGCCGTCAAGACTTCCTCAAAACTTATTTTCTCACTTCTTTTCTAACTTCTTCGCTTTACTTTTCAAATGTCTTATCTCTTTAGCTTTAACTCAAAGCTTTTAAGACTTCCTCAAAACTGATTTTCTCACTTCTTTTCTAACTTCTTCGCTTTACTTTTCAAATGTCTTATCTCTTTATATAACTCAAAGCTTTTAAGACTTCCTCAAAACTGATTTTCTCACTTCTTTTCTAACTTCTTCGCTTTACTTTTCAAATGTCTTATCTCTTTAACTTTAACTCAAAGCCGTCAAAACTTCCTCAAAACTTATTTTCTCACTTCTTTTCTAACTTCTTCGCTTTACTTTTCAAATGTCTTATCTCTTTAACTTTAACTCAAAGCTTTTAAGACTTCCTCAAAACTGATTTTCTCACTTCTTTTCTAACTTCTTCGCTTTACTTTTCAAATGTCTTATCTCTTTAACTTTAACTCAAAGCTTTTAAGACTTCCTCAAAACTGATTTTCTCACTTCTTTTCTAACTTCTTCGCTTTACTTTTCAAATGTCTTATCTCTTTAACTTTAACTCAAAGCTTTTAAGACTTCCTCAAAACTGATTTTCTCACTTCTTTTCTAACTTCTTCGCATTACTTTTCAAATGTCTTATCTCTTTAACTTTAACTCAAAGCTTTTAAGACTTCCTCAAAACTGATTTTCTCACTTCTTTTCTAACTTCTTCGCTTTACTTTTCAAATGTCTTATCTCTTTAACTTTAACTCAAAGCTTTTAAGACTTCCTCAAAACTTATTTTCTCACTTCTTTTCTAACTTCTTCGCTTTACTTTTCAAATGTCTTATCTCTTTAACTTTAACTAAAGCTGTTAAGACTTCCTCAAAACTTATTTTCTCACTTCTTTTCTAACTTCTTCGCTTTACTTTTCAAATGTCTTATCTCTTTAGCTTTAACTCAAAGCTTTTAAGACTTCCTCAAAACTTATTTTCTCACTTCTTTTCTAACTTCTTCGCTTTACTTTTCAAATGTCTTATCTCTTTAACTTTAACTCAAAGCCGTCAAGACTTCCTCAAAACTTATTTTCTCACTTCTTTTCTAACTTCTTCGCTTTACTTTTCAAATGTCTTATCTCTTTAGCTTTAACTCAAAGCTTTTAAGACTTCCTCAAAACTGATTTTCTCACTTCTTTTCTAACTTCTTCGCTTTACTTTTCAAATGTCTTATCTCTTTAACTTTAACTCAAAGCTTTTAAGACTTCCTCAAAACTTATTTTCTCACTTCTTTTCTAACTTCTTCGCATTACTTTTCAAATGTCTTATCTCTTTAACTTTAACTCAAAGCTTTTAAGACTTCCTCAAAACTGATTTTCTCACTTCTTTTCTAACTTCTTCGCTTTACTTTTCAAATGTCTTATCTCTTTAACTTTAACTCAAAGCCGTCAAGACTTCCTCAAAACTTATTTTCTCACTTCTTTTCTAACTTCTTCGCTTTACTTTTCAAATGTCTTATCTCTTTAACTTTAACTCAAAGCTTTTAAGACTTCCTCAAAACTGATTTTCTCACTTCTTTTCTAACTTCTTCGCTTTACTTTTCAAATGTCTTATCTCTTTAACTTTAACTCAAAGCTTTTAAGACTTCCTCAAAACTTATTTTCTCACTTCTTTTCTAACTTCTTCGCTTTACTTTTCAAATGTCTTATCTCTTTAACTTTAACTCAAAGCCGTCAAGACTTACTCAAAACTTATTTTCTCACTTCTTTTCTAACTTCTTCGCTTTACTTTTCAAATGTCTTATCTCTTTAACTTTAACTCAAAGCTTTTAAGACTTCCTCAAAGCTGATTTTCTCACTTCTTTTCTAACTTCTTCGCTTTACTTTTCAAATGTCTTATCTCATTAACTTTAACTCAAAGCTTTTAAGACTTCCTCAAAACTGATTTTCTCACTTCTTTTCTAACTTCTTCGCTTTACTTTTCAAATGTCTTATCTCTTTAACTTTAACTCAAAGCTTTTAAGACTTCCTCAAAACTGATTTTCTCACTTCTTTTCTAACTTCTTCGCTTTACTTTTCAAATGTCTTATCTCTTTAACTTTAACTCAAAGCCGTCAAGACTTACTCAAAACTTATTTTCTCACTTCTTTTCTAACTTCTTCGCTTTACTTTTCAAATGTCTTATCTCTTTAACTTTAACTCAAAGCTTTTAAGACTTCCTCAAAACTTATTTTCTCACTTCTTTTCTAACTTCTTCGCTTTACTTTTCAAATGTCTTATCTCTTTAACTTTAACTCAAAGCCGTCAAGACTTCCTCAAAACTGATTTTCTCACTTCTTTTCTAACTTCTTCGCTTTACTTTTCAAATGTCTTATCTCTTTAACTTTAACTCAAAGCTTTTAAGACTTCCTCAAAACTGATTTTCTCACTTCTTTTCTAACTTCTTCGCTTTACTTTTCAAATGTCTTATCTCTTTAACTTTAACTCAAAGCTTTTAAGACTTCCTCAAAACTTATTTTCTCACTTCTTTTCTAACTTCTTCGCTTTACTTTTCAAATGTCTTATCTCTTTAACTTTAACTCAAAGCCGTCAAGACTTCCTCAAAACTGATTTTCTCACTTCTTTTCTAACTTCTTCGCTTTACTTTTCAAATGTCTTATCTCTTTAGCTTTAACTCAAAGCTTTTAAGACTTCCTCAAAGCTGATTTTCTCACTTCTTTTCTAACTTCTTCGCTTTACTTTTCAAATGTCTTATCTCATTAACTTTAACTCAAAGCTTTTAAGACTTCCTCAAAACTGATTTTCTCACTTCTTTTCTAACTTCTTCGCTTTACTTTTCAAATGTCTTATCTCTTTAACTTTAACTCAAAGCTTTTAAGACTTCCTCAAAACTGATTTTCTCACTTCTTTTCTAACTTCTTCGCTTTACTTTTCAAATGTCTTATCTCTTTAACTTTAACTCAAAGCCGTCAAGACTTACTCAAAACTTATTTTCTCACTTCTTTTCTAACTTCTTCGCTTTACTTTTCAAATGTCTTATCTCTTTAACTTTAACTCAAAGCTTTTAAGACTTCCTCAAAACTGATTTTCTCACTTCTTTTCTAACTTCTTCGCTTTACTTTTCAAATGTCTTATCTCTTTAACTTTAACTCAAAGCCGTCAAAACTTCCTCAAAACTTATTTTCTCACTTCTTTTCTAACTTCTTCGCTTTACTTTTCAAATGTCTTATCTCTTTAACTTTAACTCAAAGCTTTTAAGACTTCCTCAAAACTTATTTTCTCACTTCTTTTCTAACTTCTTCGCTTTACTTTTCAAATGTCTTATCTCTTTAACTTTAACTCAAAGCTTTTAAGACTTCCTCAAAACTGATTTTCTCACTTCTTTTCTAACTTCTTCGCTTTACTTTTCAAATGTCTTATCTCTTTAACTTTAACTAAAGCTGTTAAGACTTCCTCAAAACTTATTTTCTCACTTCTTTTCTAACTTCTTCGCTTTACTTTTCAAATGTCTTATCTCTTTAACTTTAACTCAAAGCTTTTAAGACTTCCTCAAAACTTATTTTCTCACTTCTTTTCTAACTTCTTCGCTTTACTTTTCAAATGTCTTATCTCTTTAACTTTAACTCAAAGCCGTCAAGACTTCCTCAAAACTTATTTTCTCACTTCTTTTCTAACTTCTTCGCTTTACTTTTCAAATGTCTTATCTCTTTAGCTTTAACTCAAAGCTTTTAAGACTTCCTCAAAACTGATTTTCTCACTTCTTTTCTAACTTCTTCGCTTTACTTTTCAAATGTCTTATCTCTTTATATAACTCAAAGCTTTTAAGACTTCCTCAAAACTGATTTTCTCACTTCTTTTCTAACTTCTTCGCTTTACTTTTCAAATGTCTTATCTCTTTAACTTTAACTCAAAGCCGTCAAGACTTCCTCAAAACTTATTTTCTCACTTCTTTTCTAACTTCTTCGCTTTACTTTTCAAATGTCTTATCTCTTTAACTTTAACTCAAAGCTTTTAAGACTTCCTCAAAACTGATTTTCTCACTTCTTTTCTAACTTCTTCGCTTTACTTTTCAAATGTCTTATCTCTTTAACTTTAACTCAAAGCTTTTAAGACTTCCTCAAAACTTATTTTCTCACTTCTTTTCTAACTTCTTCGCTTTACTTTTCAAATGTCTTATCTCTTTAACTTTAACTCAAAGCTTTTAAGACTTCCTCAAAACTGATTTTCTCACTTCTTTTCTAACTTCTTCGCATTACTTTTCAAATGTCTTATCTCTTTAACTTTAACTCAAAGCTTTTAAGACTTCCTCAAAACTGATTTTCTCACTTCTTTTCTAACTTCTTCGCTTTACTTTTCAAATGTCTTATCTCTTTAACTTTAACTCAAAGCTTTTAAGACTTCCTCAAAACTTATTTTCTCACTTCTTTTCTAACTTCTTCGCTTTACTTTTCAAATGTCTTATCTCTTTAACTTTAACTAAAGCTGTTAAGACTTCCTCAAAACTTATTTTCTCACTTCTTTTCTAACTTCTTCGCTTTACTTTTCAAATGTCTTATCTCTTTAGCTTTAACTCAAAGCTTTTAAGACTTCCTCAAAACTTATTTTCTCACTTCTTTTCTAACTTCTTCGCTTTACTTTTCAAATGTCTTATCTCTTTAACTTTAACTCAAAGCCGTCAAGACTTCCTCAAAACTTATTTTCTCACTTCTTTTCTAACTTCTTCGCTTTACTTTTCAAATGTCTTATCTCTTTAGCTTTAACTCAAAGCTTTTAAGACTTCCTCAAAACTGATTTTCTCACTTCTTTTCTAACTTCTTCGCTTTACTTTTCAAATGTCTTATCTCTTTAACTTTAACTCAAAGCTTTTAAGACTTCCTCAAAACTTATTTTCTCACTTCTTTTCTAACTTCTTCGCTTTACTTTTCAAATGTCTTATCTCTTTAACTTTAACTCAAAGCTTTTAAGACTTCCTCAAAACTTATTTTCTCACTTCTTTTCTAACTTCTTCGCTTTACTTTTCAAATGTCTTATCTCTTTAACTTTAACTCAAAGCCGTCAAGACTTCCTCAAAACTTATTTTCTCACTTCTTTTCTAACTTCTTCGCTTTACTTTTCAAATGTCTTATCTCTTTAACTTTAACTCAAAGCTTTTAAGACTTCCTCAAAACTGATTTTCTCACTTCTTTTCTAACTTCTTCGCTTTACTTTTCAAATGTCTTATCTCTTTAACTTTAACTCAAAGCTTTTAAGACTTCCTCAAAACTTATTTTCTCACTTCTTTTCTAACTTCTTCGCTTTACTTTTCAAATGTCTTATCTCTTTAACTTTAACTCAAAGCCGTCAAGACTTACTCAAAACTTATTTTCTCACTTCTTTTCTAACTTCTTCGCTTTACTTTTCAAATGTCTTATCTCTTTAGCTTTAACTCAAAGCTTTTAAGACTTCCTCAAAGCTGATTTTCTCACTTCTTTTCTAACTTCTTCGCTTTACTTTTCAAATGTCTTATCTCATTAACTTTAACTCAAAGCTTTTAAGACTTCCTCAAAACTGATTTTCTCACTTCTTTTCTAACTTCTTCGCTTTACTTTTCAAATGTCTTATCTCTTTAACTTTAACTCAAAGCTTTTAAGACTTCCTCAAAACTGATTTTCTCACTTCTTTTCTAACTTCTTCGCTTTACTTTTCAAATGTCTTATCTCTTTAACTTTAACTCAAAGCCGTCAAGACTTACTCAAAACTTATTTTCTCACTTCTTTTCTAACTTCTTCGCTTTACTTTTCAAATGTCTTATCTCTTTAACTTTAACTCAAAGCTTTTAAGACTTCCTCAAAACTTATTTTCTCACTTCTTTTCTAACTTCTTCGCTTTACTTTTCAAATGTCTTATCTCTTTAACTTTAACTCAAAGCCGTCAAGACTTCCTCAAAACTGATTTTCTCACTTCTTTTCTAACTTCTTCGCTTTACTTTTCAAATGTCTTATCTCTTTAACTTTAACTCAAAGCTTTTAAGACTTCCTCAAAACTGATTTTCTCACTTCTTTTCTAACTTCTTCGCTTTACTTTTCAAATGTCTTATCTCTTTAACTTTAACTCAAAGCTTTTAAGACTTCCTCAAAACTTATTTTCTCACTTCTTTTCTAACTTCTTCGCTTTACTTTTCAAATGTCTTATCTCTTTAACTTTAACTCAAAGCCGTCAAGACTTCCTCAAAACTGATTTTCTCACTTCTTTTCTAACTTCTTCGCTTTACTTTTCAAATGTCTTATCTCTTTAGCTTTAACTCAAAGCTTTTAAGACTTCCTCAAAGCTGATTTTCTCACTTCTTTTCTAACTTCTTCGCTTTACTTTTCAAATGTCTTATCTCATTAACTTTAACTCAAAGCTTTTAAGACTTCCTCAAAACTGATTTTCTCACTTCTTTTCTAACTTCTTCGCTTTACTTTTCAAATGTCTTATCTCTTTAACTTTAACTCAAAGCTTTTAAGACTTCCTCAAAACTGATTTTCTCACTTCTTTTCTAACTTCTTCGCTTTACTTTTCAAATGTCTTATCTCTTTAACTTTAACTCAAAGCTTTTAAGACTTCCTCAAAACTTATTTTCTCACTTCTTTTCTAACTTCTTCGCTTTACTTTTCAAATGTCTTATCTCTTTAACTTTAACTCAAAGCTTTTAAGACTTCCTCAAAGCTGATTTTCTCACTTCTTTTCTAACTTCTTCGCTTTACTTTTCAAATGTCTTATCTCTTTAACTTTAACTCAAAGCCGTCAAGACTTCCTCAAAACTTATTTTCTCACTTCTTTTCTAACTTCTTCGCTTTACTTTTCAAATGTCTTATCTCTTTAACTTTAACTCAAAGCTTTTAAGACTTCCTCAAAACTGATTTTCTCACTTCTTTTCTAACTTCTTCGCTTTACTTTTCAAAAGTCTTATCTCTTTAACTTTAACTCAAAGCTTTTAAGACTTCCTCAAAACTTATTTTCTCACTTCTTTTCTAACTTCTTCGCTTTACTTTTCAAATGTCTTATCTCTTTAACTTTAACTCAAAGCTTTTAAGACTTCCTCAAAACTGATTTTCTCACTTCTTTTCTAACTTCTTCGCTTTACTTTTCAAATGTCTTATCTCTTTAACTTTAACTCAAAGCTTTTAAGACTTCCTCAAAACTGATTTTCTCACTTCTTTTCTAACTTCTTCGCTTTACTTTTCAAATGTCTTATCTCTTTAACTTTAACTCAAAGCTTTTAAGACTTCCTCAAAACTTATTTTCTCACTTCTTTTCTAACTTCTTCGCTTTACTTTTCAAATGTCTTATCTCTTTAACTTTAACTCAAAGCTTTTAAGACTTCCTCAAAACTGATTTTCTCACTTCTTTTCTAACTTCTTCGCTTTACTTTTCAAATGTCTTATCTCTTTAACTTTAACTCAAAGCTTTTAAGACTTCCTCAAAACTGATTTTCTCACTTCTTTTCTAACTTCTTCGCTTTACTTTTCAAATGTCTTATCTCTTTAACTTTAACTCAAAGCTTTTAAGACTTCCTCAAAACTTATTTTCTCACTTCTTTTCTAACTTCTTCGCTTTACTTTTCAAATGTCTTATCTCTTTAACTTTAACTCAAAGCTTTTAAGACTTCCTCAAAACTGATTTTCTCACTTCTTTTCTAACTTCTTCGCTTTACTTTTCAAATGTCTTATCTCTTTAACTTTAACTCAAAGCTTTTAAGACTTCCTCAAAACTGATTTTCTCACTTCTTTTCTAACTTCTTCGCTTTACTTTTCAAATGTCTTATCTCTTTAACTTTAACTCAAAGCTTTTAAGACTTCCTCAAAACTTATTTTCTCACTTCTTTTCTAACTTCTTCGCTTTACTTTTCAAATGTCTTATCTCTTTAGCTTTAACTCAAAGCTTTTAAGACTTCCTCAAAACTTATTTTCTCACTTCTTTTCTAACTTCTTCGCTTTACTTTTCAAATGTCTTATCTCTTTAACTTTAACTCAAAGCTTTTAAGACTTCCTCAAAACTGATTTTCTCACTTCTTTTCTAACTTCTTCGCTTTACTTTTCAAATGTCTTATCTCTTTAACTTTAACTCAAAGCCGTCAAAACTTCCTCAAAACTTATTTTCTCACTTCTTTTCTAACTTCTTCGCTTTACTTTTCAAATGTCTTATCTCTTTAACTTTAACTCAAAGCTTTTAAGACTTCCTCAAAACTTATTTTCTCACTTCTTTTCTAACTTCTTCGCTTTACTTTTCAAATGTCTTATCTCTTTAACTTTAACTCAAAGCTTTTAAGACTTCCTCAAAACTGATTTTCTCACTTCTTTTCTAACTTCTTCGCTTTACTTTTCAAATGTCTTATCTCTTTAACTTTAACTAAAGCTGTTAAGACTTCCTCAAAACTTATTTTCTCACTTCTTTTCTAACTTCTTCGCTTTACTTTTCAAATGTCTTATCTCTTTAACTTTAACTCAAAGCTTTTAAGACTTCCTCAAAACTTATTTTCTCACTTCTTTTCTAACTTCTTCGCTTTACTTTTCAAATGTCTTATCTCTTTAACTTTAACTCAAAGCCGTCAAGACTTCCTCAAAACTTATTTTCTCACTTCTTTTCTAACTTCTTCGCTTTACTTTTCAAATGTCTTATCTCTTTAGCTTTAACTCAAAGCTTTTAAGACTTCCTCAAAACTGATTTTCTCACTTCTTTTCTAACTTCTTCGCTTTACTTTTCAAATGTCTTATCTCTTTATATAACTCAAAGCTTTTAAGACTTCCTCAAAACTGATTTTCTCACTTCTTTTCTAACTTCTTCGCTTTACTTTTCAAATGTCTTATCTCTTTAACTTTAACTCAAAGCCGTCAAGACTTCCTCAAAACTTATTTTCTCACTTCTTTTCTAACTTCTTCGCTTTACTTTTCAAATGTCTTATCTCTTTAACTTTAACTCAAAGCTTTTAAGACTTCCTCAAAACTGATTTTCTCACTTCTTTTCTAACTTCTTCGCTTTACTTTTCAAATGTCTTATCTCTTTAACTTTAACTCAAAGCTTTTAAGACTTCCTCAAAACTGATTTTCTCACTTCTTTTCTAACTTCTTCGCTTTACTTTTCAAATGTCTTATCTCTTTAACTTTAACTAAAGCTGTTAAGACTTCCTCAAAACTTATTTTCTCACTTCTTTTCTAACTTCTTCGCTTTACTTTTCAAATGTCTTATCTCTTTAACTTTAACTCAAAGCTTTTAAGACTTCCTCAAAACTTATTTTCTCACTTCTTTTCTAACTTCTTCGCTTTACTTTTCAAATGTCTTATCTCTTTAACTTTAACTCAAAGCCGTCAAGACTTCCTCAAAACTTATTTTCTCACTTCTTTTCTAACTTCTTCGCTTTACTTTTCAAATGTCTTATCTCTTTAGCTTTAACTCAAAGCTTTTAAGACTTCCTCAAAACTGATTTTCTCACTTCTTTTCTAACTTCTTCGCTTTACTTTTCAAATGTCTTATCTCTTTATATAACTCAAAGCTTTTAAGACTTCCTCAAAACTGATTTTCTCACTTCTTTTCTAACTTCTTCGCTTTACTTTTCAAATGTCTTATCTCTTTAACTTTAACTCAAAGCCGTCAAGACTTCCTCAAAACTTATTTTCTCACTTCTTTTCTAACTTCTTCGCTTTACTTTTCAAATGTCTTATCTCTTTAACTTTAACTCAAAGCTTTTAAGACTTCCTCAAAACTGATTTTCTCACTTCTTTTCTAACTTCTTCGCTTTACTTTTCAAATGTCTTATCTCTTTAACTTTAACTCAAAGCTTTTAAGACTTCCTCAAAACTTATTTTCTCACTTCTTTTCTAACTTCTTCGCTTTACTTTTCAAATGTCTTATCTCTTTAACTTTAACTCAAAGCTTTTAAGACTTCCTCAAAACTGATTTTCTCACTTCTTTTCTAACTTCTTCGCATTACTTTTCAAATGTCTTATCTCTTTAACTTTAACTCAAAGCTTTTAAGACTTCCTCAAAACTGATTTTCTCACTTCTTTTCTAACTTCTTCGCTTTACTTTTCAAATGTCTTATCTCTTTAACTTTAACTCAAAGCTTTTAAGACTTCCTCAAAACTTATTTTCTCACTTCTTTTCTAACTTCTTCGCTTTACTTTTCAAATGTCTTATCTCTTTAACTTTAACTAAAGCTGTTAAGACTTCCTCAAAACTTATTTTCTCACTTCTTTTCTAACTTCTTCGCTTTACTTTTCAAATGTCTTATCTCTTTAGCTTTAACTCAAAGCTTTTAAGACTTCCTCAAAACTTATTTTCTCACTTCTTTTCTAACTTCTTCGCTTTACTTTTCAAATGTCTTATCTCTTTAACTTTAACTCAAAGCCGTCAAGACTTCCTCAAAACTTATTTTCTCACTTCTTTTCTAACTTCTTCGCTTTACTTTTCAAATGTCTTATCTCTTTAGCTTTAACTCAAAGCTTTTAAGACTTCCTCAAAACTGATTTTCTCACTTCTTTTCTAACTTCTTCGCTTTACTTTTCAAATGTCTTATCTCTTTAACTTTAACTCAAAGCTTTTAAGACTTCCTCAAAACTTATTTTCTCACTTCTTTTCTAACTTCTTCGCATTACTTTTCAAATGTCTTATCTCTTTAACTTTAACTCAAAGCTTTTAAGACTTCCTCAAAACTGATTTTCTCACTTCTTTTCTAACTTCTTCGCTTTACTTTTCAAATGTCTTATCTCTTTAACTTTAACTCAAAGCCGTCAAGACTTCCTCAAAACTTATTTTCTCACTTCTTTTCTAACTTCTTCGCTTTACTTTTCAAATGTCTTATCTCTTTAACTTTAACTCAAAGCTTTTAAGACTTCCTCAAAACTTATTTTCTCACTTCTTTTCTAACTTCTTCGCTTTACTTTTCAAATGTCTTATCTCTTTAACTTTAACTCAAAGCCGTCAAGACTTCCTCAAAACTGATTTTCTCACTTCTTTTCTAACTTCTTCGCTTTACTTTTCAAATGTCTTATCTCTTTAACTTTAACTCAAAGCTTTTAAGACTTCCTCAAAACTGATTTTCTCACTTCTTTTCTAACTTCTTCGCTTTACTTTTCAAATGTCTTATCTCTTTAACTTTAACTCAAAGCTTTTAAGACTTCCTCAAAACTTATTTTCTCACTTCTTTTCTAACTTCTTCGCTTTACTTTTCAAATGTCTTATCTCTTTAACTTTAACTCAAAGCCGTCAAGACTTACTCAAAACTTATTTTCTCACTTCTTTTCTAACTTCTTCGCTTTACTTTTCAAATGTCTTATCTCTTTAGCTTTAACTCAAAGCTTTTAAGACTTCCTCAAAGCTGATTTTCTCACTTCTTTTCTAACTTCTTCGCTTTACTTTTCAAATGTCTTATCTCTTTAACTTTAACTCAAAGCTTTTAAGACTTCCTCAAAACTGATTTTCTCACTTCTTTTCTAACTTCTTCGCATTACTTTTCAAATGTCTTATCTCTTTAACTTTAACTCAAAGCTTTTAAGACTTCCTCAAAACTGATTTTCTCACTTCTTTTCTAACTTCTTCGCTTTACTTTTCAAATGTCTTATCTCTTTAACTTTAACTCAAAGCTTTTAAGACTTCCTCAAAACTTATTTTCTCACTTCTTTTCTAACTTCTTCGCTTTACTTTTCAAATGTCTTATCTCTTTAACTTTAACTAAAGCTGTTAAGACTTCCTCAAAACTTATTTTCTCACTTCTTTTCTAACTTCTTCGCTTTACTTTTCAAATGTCTTATCTCTTTAGCTTTAACTCAAAGCTTTTAAGACTTCCTCAAAACTTATTTTCTCACTTCTTTTCTAACTTCTTCGCTTTACTTTTCAAATGTCTTATCTCTTTAGCTTTAACTCAAAGCTTTTAAGACTTCCTCAAAACTTATTTTCTCACTTCTTTTCTAACTTCTTCGCTTTACTTTTCAAATGTCTTATCTCTTTAACTTTAACTCAAAGCTTTTAAGACTTCCTCAAAACTTATTTTCTCACTTCTTTTCTAACTTCTTCGCATTACTTTTCAAATGTCTTATCTCTTTAACTTTAACTCAAAGCTTTTAAGACTTCCTCAAAACTGATTTTCTCACTTCTTTTCTAACTTCTTCGCTTTACTTTTCAAATGTCTTATCTCTTTAACTTTAACTCAAAGCCGTCAAGACTTCCTCAAAACTTATTTTCTCACTTCTTTTCTAACTTCTTCGCTTTACTTTTCAAATGTCTTATCTCTTTAACTTTAACTCAAAGCTTTTAAGACTTCCTCAAAACTTATTTTCTCACTTCTTTTCTAACTTCTTCGCTTTACTTTTCAAATGTCTTATCTCTTTAACTTTAACTCAAAGCCGTCAAGACTTCCTCAAAACTGATTTTCTCACTTCTTTTCTAACTTCTTCGCTTTACTTTTCAAATGTCTTATCTCTTTAACTTTAACTCAAAGCTTTTAAGACTTCCTCAAAACTGATTTTCTCACTTCTTTTCTAACTTCTTCGCTTTACTTTTCAAATGTCTTATCTCTTTAACTTTAACTCAAAGCTTTTAAGACTTCCTCAAAACTGATTTTCTCACTTCTTTTCTAACTTCTTCGCTTTACTTTTCAAATGTCTTATCTCTTTAACTTTAACTCAAAGCTTTTAAGACTTCCTCAAAACTTATTTTCTCACTTCTTTTCTAACTTCTTCGCTTTACTTTTCAAATGTCTTATCTCTTTAACTTTAACTCAAAGCTTTTAAGACTTCCTCAAAACTGATTTTCTCACTTCTTTTCTAACTTCTTCGCTTTACTTTTCAAATGTCTTATCTCTTTAACTTTAACTCAAAGCCGTCAAGACTTACTCAAAACTTATTTTCTCACTTCTTTTCTAACTTCTTCGCTTTACTTTTCAAATGTCTTATCTCTTTAACTTTAACTCAAAGCTTTTAAGACTTCCTCAAAACTGATTT
>CAMPDV010007306.1:0-21021 GCA_946699065.1 Loxodes magnus
ACCGTCTAATCATAACTTACCGATACGATGAACTCTGAATCACTGGATATAGCCACAGCACATACTTAATTAGTGTGACCACTCATGGTCCTACAGGTACCTGTCTTGACGTCCCATAGTCTCACCGTCTTATCTCTACTTCCAGATACGATGAACTCTGAATCACTGGATATAGCCACAGATAATACATAACTAGTGTGACCACTCATGGTCTTACAGGTACCTGTCTTGACGTCCCATAGTCTCACCGTATTATCTCTACTTCCCGATACGATGAACTCTGAATCACTGGATATAGCCACAGCATATACATTATGTGTGTGACCACTCATGGTCTTACAGGTACCTGTCTTGACGTCCCATAGTCTCACCGTCTAATCATGACTTCCCGATACGATGAACTCTGAATCACTGGATATAGCAACAGCATATACATTATGTGTGTGAACACTCATGGTCTTACAGGTACCTGTCTTGACGTCCCATAGTCTCACCGTCTAATCATAACTTACCGATACGATGAACTCTGAATTACTGGATATAGCCACAGCATATACATTATGTGTGTGACCACTCATGGTCTTACAGGTACCTGTCTTGACGTCCCATAGTCTCACCGTATTATCTCTACTTCCCGATACGATGAACTCTGAATCACTGGATATAGCCACAGATAATACATAACTAGTGTGACCACTCATGGTCTTACAGGTACCTGTCTTGACGTCCCATAGTCTCACCGTATTATCTCTACTTCCCGATACGATGAACTCTGAATCACTGGATATAGCCACAGCATATACATTATGTGTGACCACTCATGGTCTTACAGGTACCTGTCTTGACGTCCCATAGTCTCACCGTATTATCTCTACTTCCCGATACGATGAACTCTGAATCACTGGATATAGCCACAGCACATACTTAATTAGTGTGACCACTCATGGTCCTACAGGTACCTGTCTTGACGTCCCATAGTCTCACCGTCTTATCTCTACTTCCAGATACGATGAACTCTGAATCACTGGATATAGCCACAGCATATACATTATGTGTGTGACCACTCATGGTCTTACAGGTACCTGTCTTGACGTCCCATAGTCTCACCGTTTTATCTCTACTTCCAGATACGATGAACTCTGAATCACTGGATATAGCCACAGCATATACATGACTAGTGTGACCACTCATGGTCTTACAGGTACCTGTCTTGACGTCCCATAGTCTCACCGTTATATCTACACTTACCGATACGATGAACTCTGAATCACTGGATATAGCCACAGCGCATACTTAATTAGTGTGACCACTCATGGTCTTACAGGTACCTGTCTTGACGTCCCATAGTCTCACCGTTTTATCTCTACTTCCCGATACGATGAACTCTGAATCACTGGATATAGCCACAGATAATACATAACTAGTGTGACCACTCATGGTCTTACAGGTACCTGTCTTGACGTCCCATAGTCTCACCGTCTAATCATAACTTACCGATACGATGAACTCTGAATTACTGGATATAGCCACAGCATATACAACACTAGTGTGACCACTCATGGTCTTACAGGTACCTGTCTTGACGTCCCATAGTCTCACCGTTTTATCTACACTTACCGATACGATGAACTCTGAATCACTGGATATAGCCACAGCACATACAACACTAGTGTGACCACTCATGGTCTTACAGGTACCTGTCTTGACGTCCCATAGTCTCACCGTTTTATCTCTACTTCCCGATACGATGAACTCTGAATCACTGGATATAGCCACAGCATATACTTAATTAGTGTGACCACTCATGGTCTTACAGGTACCTGTCTTGACGTCACATAGTCTCACCGTCTAATCATAACTTACCGATACGATGAACTCTGAATTACTGGATATAGCCACAGCATATACAACACTAGTGTGACCACTCATGGTCTTACAGGTACCTGTCTTGACGTCCCATAGTCTCACCGTTTTATCTACACTTACCGATACGATGAACTCTGAATTACTGGATATAGCCACAGATAATACATAACTAGTGTGACCACTCATGGTCTTACAGGTACCTGTCTTGACGTCCCATAGTCTCACCGTATTATCTCTACTTCCCGATACGATGAACTCTGAATCACTGGATATAGCCACAGCATATACATTATGTGTGTGACCACTCATGGTCTTACAGGTACCTGTCTTGACGTCCCATAGTCTCACCGTTTTATCTACACTTACCGATACGATGAACTCTGAATTACTGGATATAGCCACAGCACATACAACACTAGTGTGACCACTCATGGTCTTACAGGTACCTGTCTTGACGTCCCATAGTCTCACCGTATTATCTCTACTTCCCGATACGATGAACTCTGAATCACTGGATATAGCCACAGCATATACATAACTAGTGTGACCACTCATGGTCTTACAGGTACCTGTCTTGACGTCCCATAGTCTCACCGTCTAATCATAACTTACCGATACGATGAACTCTGAATTACTGGATATAGCCACAGCATATACAACACTAGTGTGACCACTCATGGTCTTACAGGTACCTGTCTTGACGTCCCATAGTCTCACCGTTTTATCTACACTTACCGATACGATGAACTCTGAATCACTGGATATAGCCACAGCACATACAACACTAGTGTGACCACTCATGGTCTTACAGGTACCTGTCTTGACGTCCCATAGTCTCACCGTTTTATCTACACTTAACGATACGATGAACTCTGAATCACTGGATATAGCCACAGCATATACTTAATTAGTGTGACCACTCATGGTCTTACAGGTACCTGTCTTGACGTCCCATAGTCTCACCGTATTATCTCTACTTCCCGATACGATGAACTCTGAATCACTGGATATAGCCACAGCATATACAACACTAGTGTGACCACTCATGGTCTTACAGGTACCTGTCTTGACGTCCCATAGTCTCACCGTATTATCTCTACTTCCCGATACGATGAACTCTGAATCACTGGATATAGCCACAGCATATACATAACTAGTGTGACCACTCATGGTCTTACAGGTACCTGTCTTGACGTCCCATAGTCTCACCGTCTAATCATAACTTACCGATACGATGAACTCTGAATTACTGGATATAGCCACAGCACATACAACACTAGTGTGACCACTCATGGTCTTACAGGTACCTGTCTTGACGTCCCATAGTCTCACCGTCTAATCATAACTTACCGATACGATGAACTCTGAATCACTGGATATAGCCACAGCATATACTTAATTAGTGTGACCACTCATGGTCTTACAGGTACCTGTCTTGACGTCCCATAGTCTCACCGTCTAATCATAACTTACCGATACGATGAACTCTGAATCACTGGATATAGCCACAGCATATACTTAATTAGTGTGACCACTCATGGTCTTACAGGTACCTGTCTTGACGTCCCATAGTCTCACCGTATAATCATAACTTACCGATACGATGAACTCTGAATCACTGGATATAGCCACAGCATATAAATAATGTGTGTGACCACTCATGGTCTTACAGGTACCTGTCTTGACGTCCCATAGTCTCACCGTCTAATCATAACTTACCGATACGATGAACTCTGAATCACTGGATATAGCCACAGCATATAAATAATGTGTGTGACCACTCATGGTCTTACAGGTACCTGTCTTGACGTCCCATAGTCTCACCGTATTATCTGCACTTAACGATACGATGAACTCTGAATCACTGGATATAGCCACAGCATATACTTAATTAGTGTGACCACTCATGGTCTTACAGGTACCTGTCTTGACGTCCCATAGTCTCACCGTATAATCATAACTTACCGATACGATGAACTCTGAATCACTGGATATAGCCACAGCATATACTTAATTAGTGTGACCACTCATGGTCTTACAGGTACCTGTCTTGACGTCCCATAGTCTCACCGTCTAATCATAACTTACCGATACGATGAACTCTGAATCACTGGATATAGCCACAGCATATAAATAATGTGTGTGACCACTCATGGTCTTACAGGTACCTGTCTTGACGTCCCATAGTCTCACCGTATTATCTGCACTTAACGATACGATGAACTCTGAATCACTGGATATAGCCACATCATATACTTAATTAGTGTGACCACTCATGGTCTTACAGGTACCTGTCTTGACGTCCCATAGTCTCACCGTTTTATCTCTACTTCCCGATACGATGAACTCTGAATCACTGGATATAGCCACAGATAATACAACACTAGTGTGACCACTCATGGTCTTACAGGTACCTGTCTTGACGTCCCATAGTCTCACCGTCTAATCATAACTTACCGATACGATGAACTCTGAATCACTGGATATAGCCACAGATGATACATAACTAGTGTGACCACTCATGGTCTTACAGGTACCTGTCTTGACGTCCCATAGTCTCACCGTCTAATCTCCACTTCCCGATACGATGAACTCTGAATCACTGGATATAGCCACAGCATATACATAACTAGTGTGACCACTCATGGTCTTACAGGTACCTGTCTTGACGTCCCATAGTCTCACCGTCTAATCATAACTTACCGATACGATGAACTCTGAATTACTGGATATAGCCACAGCACATACAACACTAGTGTGACCACTCATGGTCTTACAGGTACCTGTCTTGACGTCCCATAGTCTCACCGTATTATCTCTACTTCCCGATACGATGAACTCTGAATCACTGGATATAGCCACAGATAATACATAACTAGTGTGACCACTCATGGTCTTACAGGTACCTGTCTTGACGTCCCATAGTCTCACCGTATTATCTCTACTTCCCGATACGATGAACTCTGAATCACTGGATATAGCCACAGCACATACAACACTAGTGTGACCACTCATGGTCTTACAGGTACCTGTCTTGACGTCCCATAGTCTCACCGTCTAATCATAACTTACCGATACGATGAACTCTGAATCACTGGATATAGCCACAGATGATACATAACTAGTGTGACCACTCATGGTCTTACAGGTACCTGTCTTGACGTCCCATAGTCTCACCGTCTAATCATAACTTACCGATACGATGAACTCTGAATCACTGGATATAGCCACAGCACATACAACACTAGTGTGACCACTCATGGTCTTACAGGTACCTGTCTTGACGTCCCATAGTCTCACCGTATTATCTCTACTTCCCGATACGATGAACTCTGAATCACTGGATATAGCCACAGATAATACATAACTAGTGTGACCACTCATGGTCTTACAGGTACCTGTCTTGACGTCCCATAGTCTCACCGTATTATCTCTACTTCCCGATACGATGAACTCTGAATCACTGGATATAGCCACAGCATATACATAACTAGTGTGACCACTCATGGTCTTACAGGTACCTGTCTTGACGTCCCATAGTCTCACCGTCTAATCATAACTTACCGATACGATGAACTCTGAATCACTGGATATAGCCACAGTATATACATGAATTAGTGTGACCACTCATGGTCTTACAGGTACCTGTCTTGACGTCCCATAGTCTCACCGTTTTATCTACACTTACCGATACGATGAACTCTGAATCACTGGATATAGCCACAGCACATACATAACTAGTGTGACCACTCATGGTCTTACAGGTACCTGTCTTGACGTCCCATAGTCTCACCGTCTAATCATAACTTACCGATACGATGAACTCTGAATCACTGGATATAGCCACAGATGATACATAACTAGTGTGACCACTCATGGTCTTACAGGTACCTGTCTTGACGTCCCATAGTCTCACCGTTATATCTACACTTACCGATACGATGAACTCTGAATCACTGGATATAGCCACAGCATATACTTAATTAGTGTGACCACTCATGGTCTTACAGGTACCTGTCTTGACGTCCCATAGTCTCACCGTCTAATCTCCACTTCCCGATACGATGAACTCTGAATCACTGGATATAGCCACAGCATATACATAACTAGTGTGACCACTCATGGTCTTACAGGTACCTGTCTTGACGTCCCATAGTCTCACCGTCTAATCATAACTTACCGATACGATGAACTCTGAATTACTGGATATAGCCACAGCACATACAACACTAGTGTGACCACTCATGGTCTTACAGGTACCTGTCTTGACGTCCCATAGTCTCACCGTATTATCTCTACTTCCCGATACGATGAACTCTGAATCACTGGATATAGCCACAGATAATACATAACTAGTGTGACCACTCATGGTCTTACAGGTACCTGTCTTGACGTCCCATAGTCTCACCGTATTATCTCTACTTCCCGATACGATGAACTCTGAATCACTGGATATAGCCACAGCATATACATAACTAGTGTGACCACTCATGGTCTTACAGGTACCTGTCTTGACGTCCCATAGTCTCACCGTCTAATCATAACTTACCGATACGATGAACTCTGAATCACTGGATATAGCCACAGATGATACATAACTAGTGTGACCACTCATGGTCTTACAGGTACCTGTCTTGACGTCCCATAGTCTCACCGTCTAATCATAACTTACCGATACGATGAACTCTGAATCACTGGATATAGCCACAGCACATACAACACTAGTGTGACCACTCATGGTCTTACAGGTACCTGTCTTGACGTCCCATAGTCTCACCGTCTAATCATAACTTACCGATACGATGAACTCTGAATCACTGGATATAGCCACAGATAATACATAACTAGTGTGACCACTCATGGTCTTACAGGTACCTGTCTTGACGTCCCATAGTCTCACCGTTTTATCTACACTTACCGATACGATGAACTCTGAATCACTGGATATAGCCACAGTATATACATGAATTAGTGTGACCACTCATGGTCTTACAGGTACCTGTCTTGACGTCCCATAGTCTCACCGTTTTATCTCTACTTCCCGATACGATGAACTCTGAATCACTGGATATAGCCACAGCATATACATAACTAGTGTGACCACTCATGGTCTTACAGGTACCTGTCTTGACGTCCCATAGTCTCACCGTCTAATCATAACTTACCGATACGATGAACTCTGAATCACTGGATATAGCCACAGATGATACATAACTAGTGTGACCACTCATGGTCTTACAGGTACCTGTCTTGACGTCCCATAGTCTCACCGTCTAATCATAACTTACCGATACGATGAACTCTGAATCACTGGATATAGCCACAGCACATACAACACTAGTGTGACCACTCATGGTCTTACAGGTACCTGTCTTGACGTCCCATAGTCTCACCGTCTAATCATAACTTACCGATACGATGAACTCTGAATCACTGGATATAGCCACAGATAATACATAACTAGTGTGACCACTCATGGTCTTACAGGTACCTGTCTTGACGTCCCATAGTCTCACCGTATTATCTCTACTTCCCGATACGATGAACTCTGAATCACTGGATATAGCCACAGCATATACATAACTAGTGTGACCACTCATGGTCTTACAGGTACCTGTCTTGACGTCCCATAGTCTCACCGTCTAATCATAACTTACCGATACGATGAACTCTGAATCACTGGATATAGCCACAGATGATACATAACTAGTGTGACCACTCATGGTCTTACAGGTACCTGTCTTGACGTCCCATAGTCTCACCGTCTAATCATAACTTACCGATACGATGAACTCTGAATCACTGGATATAGCCACAGCACATACAACACTAGTGTGACCACTCATGGTCTTACAGGTACCTGTCTTGACGTCCCATAGTCTCACCGTATTATCTCTACTTCCCGATACGATGAACTCTGAATCACTGGATATAGCCACAGATAATACATAACTAGTGTGACCACTCATGGTCTTACAGGTACCTGTCTTGACGTCCCATAGTCTCACCGTATTATCTCTACTTCCCGATACGATGAACTCTGAATCACTGGATATAGCCACAGCATATACATAACTAGTGTGACCACTCATGGTCTTACAGGTACCTGTCTTGACGTCCCATAGTCTCACCGTCTAATCATAACTTACCGATACGATGAACTCTGAATCACTGGATATAGCCACAGATGATACATAACTAGTGTGACCACTCATGGTCTTACAGGTACCTGTCTTGACGTCCCATAGTCTCACCGTTTTATCTACACTTACCGATACGATGAACTCTGAATCACTGGATATAGCCACAGCACATACATAACTAGTGTGACCACTCATGGTCTTACAGGTACCTGTCTTGACGTCCCATAGTCTCACCGTCTAATCATAACTTACCGATACGATGAACTCTGAATCACTGGATATAGCCACAGATGATACATAACTAGTGTGACCACTCATGGTCTTACAGGTACCTGTCTTGACGTCCCATAGTCTCACGTTTATATCTACACTTACCGATACGATGAACTCTGAATCACTGGATATAGCCACAGCATATACTTAATTAGTGTGACCACTCATGGTCCTACAGGTACCTGTCTTGACGTCCCATAGTCTCACCGTTTTATCTACACTTACCGATACGATGAACTCTGAATCACTGGATATAGCCACAGCACATACAACACTAGTGTGACCACTCATGGTCTTACAGGTACCTGTCTTGACGTCCCATAGTCTCACCGTTTTATCTACACTTACCGATACGATGAACTCTGAAATCACTGGATATAGCCACAGCATATACTTAATTAGTGTGACCACTCATGGTCCTACAGGTACCTGTCTTGACGTCCCCATAGTCTCACCGTTTTATCTACACTTACCGATACGATGAACTCTGAATCACTGGATATAGCCACAGCATATACATTATGTGTGTGACCACTCATGGTCTTACAGGTACCTGTCTTGACGTCCCATAGTCTCACCGTTTTATCTCTACTTCCCGATACGATGAACTCTGAATCACTGGATATAGCCACAGCATATACTTAATTAGTGTGACCACTCATGGTCTTACAGGTACCTGTCTTGACGTCCCATAGTCTCACCGTATTATCTCTACTTCCCGATACGATGAACTCTGAATCACTGGATATAGCCACAGCACATACAACACTAGTGTGACCACTCATGGTCTTACAGGTACCTGTCTTGACGTCCCATAGTCTCACCGTATAATCATAACTTCCCGATACGATGAACTCTGAATCACTGGATATAGCCACAGCATATACATAATGTGTGTGACCACTCATGGTCTTACAGGTACCTGTCTTGACGTCCCATAGTCTCACCGTATTATCTGCACTTAACGATACGATGAACTCTGAATCACTGGATATAGCCACAGCATATACTTAATTAGTGTGACCACTCATGGTCTTACAGGTACCTGTCTTGACGTCCCATAGTCTCACCGTTTTATCTACACTTACCGATACGATGAACTCTGAATCACTGGATATAGCCACAGCACATACAACACTAGTGTGACCACTCATGGTCTTACAGGTACCTGTCTTGACGTCCCATAGTCTCACCGTATTATCTCTACTTCCCGATACGATGAACTCTGAATCACTGGATATAGCCACAGCATATACATAACTAGTGTGACCACTCATGGTCTTACAGGTACCTGTCTTGACGTCCCATAGTCTCACCGTTTTATCTACACTTACCGATACGATGAACTCTGAATTACTGGATATAGCCACAGCACATACAACACTAGTGTGACCACTCATGGTCTTACAGGTACCTGTCTTGACGTCCCATAGTCTCACCGTATTATCTCTACTTCCCGATACGATGAACTCTGAATCACTGGATATAGCCACAGATAATACATAATGTGTGTGACCACTCATGGTCTTACAGGTACCTGTCTTGACGTCCCATAGTCTCACCGTATTATCTCTACTTCCCGATACGATGAACTCTGAATCACTGGATATAGCCACAGCATATACATAACTAGTGTGACCACTCATGGTCTTACAGGTACCTGTCTTGACGTCCCCATAGTCTCACCGTATTATCTCTACTTCCCGATACGATGAACTCTGAATCACTGGATATAGCCACAGCATATACATAACTAGTGTGACCACTCATGGTCTTACAGGTACCTGTCTTGACGTCCCATAGTCTCACCGTCTAATCATAACTTACCGATACGATGAACTCTGAATCACTGGATATAGCCACAGATGATACATAACTAGTGTGACCACTCATGGTCTTACAGGTACCTGTCTTGACGTCCCATAGTCTCACCGTTTTATCTACACTTACCGATACGATGAACTCTGAATCACTGGATATAGCCACAGCACATACAACACTAGTGTGACCACTCATGGTCTTACAGGTACCTGTCTTGACGTCCCATAGTCTCACCGTTATATCTACACTTACCGATACGATGAACTCTGAATCACTGGATATAGCCACAGCATATACTTAATTAGTGTGACCACTCATGGTCTTACAGGTACCTGTCTTGACGTCCCATAGTCTCACCGTTTTATCTACACTTAACGATACGATGAACTCTGAATCACTGGATATAGCCACAGATGATACATAACTAGTGTGACCACTCATGGTCCTTACAGGTACCTGTCTTGACGTCCCATAGTCTCACCGTTTTATCTACACTTACCGATACGATGAACTCTTAATCACTGGATATAGCCACAGCATATACTTAATTAGTGTGACCACTCATGGTCTTACAGGTACCTGTCTTGACGTCCCATAGTCTCACCGTTATATCTACACTTACCGATACGATGAACTCTGAATCACTGGATATAGCCACAGCATATACTTAATTAGTGTGACCACTCATGGTCTTACAGGTACCTGTCTTGACGTCCCATAGTCTCACCGTTTTATCTACACTTAACGATACGATGAACTCTGAATCACTGGATATAGCCACAGCATATACTTAATTAGTGTGACAACTCATGGTCTTACAGGTACCTGTCTTGACGTCCCATAGTCTCACCGTCTTATCATAACTTCCCGATACGATGAACTCTGAATCACTGGATATAGCCACAGCATATACATAATGTGTGTGACCACTCATGGTCTTACAGGTACCTGTCTTGACGTCCCATAGTCTCACCGTATTATCTCTACTTCCCGATACGATGAACTCTGAATCACTGGATATAGCCACAGCACATACAACACTAGTGTGACCACTCATGGTCTTACAGGTACCTGTCTTGACGTCCCATAGTCTCACCGTATTATCTCTACTTCCCGATACGATGAACTCTGAATCACTGGATATAGCCACAGATAATACAACACTAGTGTGACCACTCATGGTCTTACAGGTACCTGTCTTGACGTCCCATAGTCTCACCGTATTATCTCTACTTCCCGATACGATGAACTCTGAATCACTGGATATAGCCACAGCATATACATAACTAGTGTGACCACTCATGGTCTTACAGGTACCTGTCTTGACGTCCCATAGTCTCACCGTCTAATCATAACTTACCGATACGATGAACTCTGAATTACTGGATATAGCCACAGCACATACAACACTAGTGTGACCACTCATGGTCTTACAGGTACCTGTCTTGACGTCCCATAGTCTCACCGTATTATCTCTACTTCCCGATACGATGAACTCTGAATCACTGGATATAGCCACAGATAATACATAATGTGTGTGACCACTCATGGTCTTACAGGTACCTGTCTTGACGTCACATAGTCTCACCGTATTATCTCTACTTCCCGATACGATGAACTCTGAATCACTGGATATAGCCACAGCATATACATAACTAGTGTGACCACTCATGGTCTTACAGGTACCTGTCTTGACGTCCCATAGTCTCACCGTATTATCTCTACTTCCCGATACGATGAACTCTGAATCACTGGATATAGCCACAGCATATACTTAATTAGTGTGACCACTCATGGTCTTACAGGTACCTGTCTTGACGTCCCATAGTCTCACCGTATTATCTGCACTTAACGATACGATGAACTCTGAATCACTGGATATAGCCACAGATGATACATAACTAGTGTGACCACTCATGGTCTTACAGGTACCTGTCTTGACGTCCCATAGTCTCACCGTCTAATCATAACTTACCGATACGATGAACTCTGAATCACTGGATATAGCCACAGATGATACATAACTAGTGTGACCACTCATGGTCTTACAGGTACCTGTCTTGACGTCCCATAGTCTCACCGTTTTATCTACACTTACCGATACGATGAACTCTGAATCACTGGATATAGCCACAGCACATACAACACTAGTGTGACCACTCATGGTCTTACAGGTACCTGTCTTGACGTCACATAGTCTCACCGTATTATCTCTACTTCCCGATACGATGAACTCTGAATCACTGGATATAGCCACAGCATATACATAACTAGTGTGACCACTCATGGTCTTACAGGTACCTGTCTTGACGTCCCATAGTCTCACCGTATTATCTCTACTTCCCGATACGATGAACTCTGAATCACTGGATATAGCCACAGCATATACTTAATTAGTGTGACCACTCATGGTCTTACAGGTACCTGTCTTGACGTCCCATAGTCTCACCGTATTATCTGCACTTAACGATACGATGAACTCTGAATCACTGGATATAGCCACAGATGATACATAACTAGTGTGACCACTCATGGTCTTACAGGTACCTGTCTTGACGTCCCATAGTCTCACCGTCTAATCATAACTTACCGATACGATGAACTCTGAATCACTGGATATAGCCACAGATGATACATAACTAGTGTGACCACTCATGGTCTTACAGGTACCTGTCTTGACGTCCCATAGTCTCACCGTTTTATCTACACTTACCGATACGATGAACTCTGAATCACTGGATATAGCCACAGCACATACAACACTAGTGTGACCACTCATGGTCTTACAGGTACCTGTCTTGACGTCCCATAGTCTCACCGTTATATCTACACTTACCGATACGATGAACTCTGAATCACTGGATATAGCCACAGCATATACTTAATTAGTGTGACCACTCATGGTCTTACAGGTACCTGTCTTGACGTCCCATAGTCTCACCGTTTTATCTACACTTAACGATACGATGAACTCTGAATCACTGGATATAGCCACAGATGATACATAACTAGTGTGACCACTCATGGTCTTACAGGTACCTGTCTTGACGTCCCATAGTCTCACCGTTTTATCTACACTTACCGATACGATGAACTCTTAATCACTGGATATAGCCACAGCATATACTTAATTAGTGTGACCACTCATGGTCTTACAGGTACCTGTCTTGACGTCCCATAGTCTCACCGTTATATCTACACTTACCGATACGATGAACTCTGAATCACTGGATATAGCCACAGCATATACTTAATTAGTGTGACCACTCATGGTCTTACAGGTACCTGTCTTGACGTCCCATAGTCTCACCGTTTTATCTACACTTAACGATACGATGAACTCTGAATCACTGGATATAGCCACAGCATATACTTAATTAGTGTGACAACTCATGGTCTTACAGGTACCTGTCTTGACGTCCCATAGTCTCACCGTCTTATCATAACTTCCCGATACGATGAACTCTGAATCACTGGATATAGCCACAGCATATACATAATGTGTGTGACCACTCATGGTCTTACAGGTACCTGTCTTGACGTCCCATAGTCTCACCGTATTATCTGCACTTCACGATACGATGAACTCTGAATCACTGGATATAGCCACAGCACATACAACACTAGTGTGACCACTCATGGTCTTACAGGTACCTGTCTTGACGTCCCATAGTCTCACCGTATTATCTCTACTTCCCGATACGATGAACTCTGAATCACTGGATATAGCCACAGATAATACATAACTAGTGTGACCACTCATGGTCTTACAGGTACCTGTCTTGACGTCCCATAGTCTCACCGTATTATCTCTACTTCCCGATACGATGAACTCTGAATCACTGGATATAGCCACAGATAATACATAACTAGTGTGACCACTCATGGTCTTACAGGTACCTGTCTTGACGTCCCATAGTCTCACCGTATTATCTCTACTTCCCGATACGATGAACTCTTAATCACTGGATATAGCCACAGATAATACATAACTAGTGTGACCACTCATGGTCTTACAGGTACCTGTCTTGACGTCCCATAGTCTCACCGTATTATCTCTACTTCCCGATACGATGAACTCTGAATCACTGGATATAGCCACATCATATACTTAATTAGTGTGACCACTCATGGTCTTACAGGTACCTGTCTTGACGTCCCATAGTCTACCCGTTTTATCTCTACTTCCCGATACGATGAACTCTGAATCACTGGATATAGCCACAGCACATACAACACTAGTGTGACCACTCATGGTCTTACAGGTACCTGTCTTGACGTCCCATAGTCTCACCGTTATATCTACACTTACCGATACGATGAACTCTGAATCACTGGATATAGCCACAGCATATACTTAATTAGTGTGACCACTCATGGTCTTACAGGTACCTGTCTTGACGTCCCATAGTCTCACCGTTTTATCTACACTTAACGATACGATGAACTCTGAATCACTGGATATAGCCACAGATGATACATAACTAGTGTGACCACTCATGGTCTTACAGGTACCTGTCTTGACGTCCCATAGTCTCACCGTTTTATCTACACTTACCGATACGATGAACTCTTAATCACTGGATATAGCCACAGCATATACTTAATTAGTGTGACCACTCATGGTCTTACAGGTACCTGTCTTGACGTCCCATAGTCTCACCGTTATATCTACACTTACCGATACGATGAACTCTGAATCACTGGATATAGCCACAGCATATACTTAATTAGTGTGACCACTCATGGTCTTACAGGTACCTGTCTTGACGTCCCATAGTCTCACCGTTTTATCTACACTTAACGATACGATGAACTCTTAATCACTGGATATAGCCACAGCATATACTTAATTAGTGTGACCACTCATGGTCTTACAGGTACCTGTCTTGACGTCCCATAGTCTCACCGTTATATCTACACTTACCGATACGATGAACTCTGAATCACTGGATATAGCCACAGCATATACTTACTATTAGTGTGACCACTCATGGTCTTACAGGTACCTGTCTTGACGTCCCATAGTCTCACCGTTTTATCTACACTTAACGATACGATGAACTCTGAATCACTGGATATAGCCACAGCATATACTTAATTAGTGTGACAACTCATGGTCTTACAGGTACCTGTCTTGACGTCCCATAGTCTCACCGTCTTATCATAACTTCCCGATACGATGAACTCTGAATCACTGGATATAGCCACAGCATATACATAATGTGTGTGACCACTCATGGTCTTACAGGTACCTGTCTTGACGTCCCATAGTCTCACCGTATTATCTGCACTTCACGATACGATGAACTCTGAATCACTGGATATAGCCACAGCACATACAACACTAGTGTGACCACTCATGGTCTTACAGGTACCTGTCTTGACGTCCCATAGTCTCACCGTATTATCTCTACTTCCCGATACGATGAACTCTGAATCACTGGATATAGCCACAGATAATACATAACTAGTGTGACCACTCATGGTCTTACAGGTACCTGTCTTGACGTCCCATAGTCTCACCGTATTATCTCGACTTCCCGATACGATGAACTCTGAATCACTGGATATAGCCACAGATAATACATAACTAGTGTGACCACTCATGGTCTTACAGGTACCTGTCTTGACGTCCCATAGTCTCACCGTTTTATCTCTACTTCCCGATACGATGAACTCTGAATCACTGGATATAGCCACAGCATATACTTAATTAGTGTGACAACTCATGGTCTTACAGGTACCTGTCTTGACGTCCCATAGTCTCACCGTCTAATCATAACTTACCGATACGATGAACTCTGAATCACTGGATATAGCCACAGCATATACATAACTAGTGTGACCACTCATGGTCTTACAGGTACCTGTCTTGACGTCCCATAGTCTCACCGTTTTATCTACACTTACCGATACGATGAACTCTGAATCACTGGATATAGCCACAGCATATACATAACTAGTGTGACCACTCATGGTCTTACAGGTACCTGTCTTGACGTCCCATAGTCTCACCGTTATATCTACACTTACCGATACGATGAACTCTGAATCACTGGATATAGCCACAGCATATACTTAATTAGTGTGACCACTCATGGTCCTACAGGTACCTGTCTTGACGTCCCATAGTCTCACCGTTTTATCTACACTTACCGATACGATGAACTCTGAATCACTGGATATAGCCACAGCACATACAACACTAGTGTGACCACTCATGGTCTTACAGGTACATGTCTTGACGTCCCATAGTCTCACCGTCTAATCATTACTTCCCGATACGATGAACTCTGAATCACTGGATATAGCCACAGCATATACTTAATTAGTGTGACCACTCATGGTCTTACAGGTACCTGTCTTGACGTCCCATAGTCTCACCGTATTATCTGCACTTAACGATACGATGAACTCTGAATCACTGGATATAGCCACAGCATATACAGAACTAGTGTGACCACTCATGGTCTTACAGGTACCTGTCTTGACGTCCCATAGTCTCACCGTTTTATCTCTACTTCCCGATACGATGAACTCTGAATCACTGGATATAGCCACAGCACATACAACACTAGTGTGACCACTCATGGTCTTACAGGTACCTGTCTTGACGTCCCATAGTCTCACCGTTATATCTACACTTACCGATACGATGAACTCTGAATCACTGGATATAGCCACAGCATATACTTAATTAGTGTGACCACTCATGGTCTTACAGGTACCTGTCTTGACGTCCCATAGTCTCACCGTTTTATCTACACTTAACGATACGATGAACTCTGAATCACTGGATATAGCCACAGATGATACATAACTAGTGTGACCACTCATGGTCTTACAGGTACCTGTCTTGACGTCCCATAGTCTCACCGTTTTATCTACACTTACCGATACGATGAACTCTTAATCACTGGATATAGCCACAGCATATACTTAATTAGTGTGACCACTCATGGTCTTACAGGTACCTGTCTTGACGTCCCATAGTCTCACCGTTATATCTACACTTACCGATACGATGAACTCTGAATCACTGGATATAGCCACAGCATATACTTAATTAGTGTGACCACTCATGGTCTTACAGGTACCTGTCTTGACGTCCCATAGTCTCACCGTTTTATCTACACTTACCGATACGATGAACTCTGAATCACTGGATATAGCCACAGCATATACTTAATTAGTGTGACCACTCATGGTCTTACAGGTACCTGTCTTGACGTCCCATAGTCTCACCGTTATATCTACACTTACCGATACGATGAACTCTGAATCACTGGATATAGCCACAGCATATACATAATGTGTGTGACCACTCATGGTCTTACAGGTACCTGTCTTGACGTCCCATAGTCTCACCGTATTATCTGCACTTCACGATACGATGAACTCTGAATCACTGGATATAGCCACAGCACATACAACACTAGTGTGACCACTCATGGTCTTACAGGTACCTGTCTTGACGTCCCATAGTCTCACCGTATTATCTCTACTTCCCGATACGATGAACTCTGAATCACTGGATATAGCCACAGATAATACATAACTAGTGTGACCACTCATGGTCTTACAGGTACCTGTCTTGACGTCCCATAGTCTCACCGTATTATCTCTACTTCCCGATACGATGAACTCTGAATCACTGGATATAGCCACAGCATATACATGACTAGTGTGACCACTCATGGTCTTACAGGTACCTGTCTTGACGTCCCATAGTCTCACCGTCTAATCATAACTTACCGATACGATGAACTCTGAATCACTGGATATAGCCACAGCATATACTTAATTAGTGTGACAACTCATGGTCTTACAGGTACCTGTCTTGACGTCCCATAGTCTCACCGTCTAATCATAACTTACCGATACGATGAACTCTGAATCACTGGATATAGCCACAGCATATACATAACTAGTGTGACCACTCATGGTCTTACAGGTACCTGTCTTGACGTCCCATAGTCTCACCGTTTTATCTCTACTTCCCGATACGATGAACTCTGAATCACTGGATATAGCCACAGATAATACATAACTAGTGTGACCACTCATGGTCTTACAGGTACCTGTCTTGACGTCCCATAGTCTCACCGTCTAATCATAACTTACCGATACGATGAACTCTGAATTACTGGATATAGCCACAGCACATACTTAATTAGTGTGACCACTCATGGTCCTACAGGTACCTGTCTTGACGTCCCATAGTCTCACCGTATTATCTCTACTTCCAGATACGATGAACTCTGAATCACTGGATATAGCCACAGCATATACAGAACTAGTGTGACCACTCATGATCTTACAGGTACCTGTCTTGACGTCACATAGTCTCACCGTTTTATCTACACTTACCGATACGATGAACTCTGAATCACTGGATATAGCCACAGATGATACATAACTAGTGTGACCACTCATGGTCTTACAGGTACCTGTCTTGACGTCCCATAGTCTCACCGTATTATCTCTACTTCCCGATACGATGAACTCTGAATCACTGGATATAGCCACAGCACATACTTAATTAGTGTGACCACTCATGGTCCTACAGGTACCTGTCTTGACGTCCCATAGTCTCACCGTCTTATCTCTACTTCCAGATACGATGAACTCTGAATCACTGGATATAGCCACAGATAATACATAACTAGTGTGACCACTCATGGTCTTACAGGTACCTGTCTTGACGTCCCATAGTCTCACCGTATTATCTCTACTTCCCGATACGATGAACTCTGAATCACTGGATATAGCCACAGCATATACATTATGTGTGTTAACACTCATGGTCTTACAGGTACCTGTCTTGACGTCCCATAGTCTCACCGTTTTATCTACACTTACCGATACGATGAACTCTGAATCACTGGATATAGCCACAGCATATACATTATGTGTGTGACCACTCATGGTCTTACAGGTACCTGTCTTGACGTCCCATAGTCTCACCGTCTAATCATAACTTACCGATACGATGAACTCTGAATTACTGGATATAGCCACAGATAATACATAACTAGTGTGACCACTCATGGTCTTACAGGTACCTGTCTTGACGTCCCATAGTCTCACCGTATTATCTCTACTTCCCGATACGATGAACTCTGAATCACTGGATATAGCCACAGCATATACATAACTAGTGTGACCACTCATGGTCTTACAGGTACCTGTCTTGACGTCCCATAGTCTCACCGTCTAATCATAACTTACCGATACGATGAACTCTGAATCACTGGATATAGCCACAGATAATACAACACTAGTGTGACCACTCATGGTCTTACAGGTACCTGTCTTGACGTCCCATAGTCTCACCGTATTATCTCTACTTCCCGATACGATGAACTCTGAATCACTGGATATAGCCACAGCATATACATAACTAGTGTGACCACTCATGGTCTTACAGGTACCTGTCTTGACGTCCCATAGTCTCACCGTCTAATCATAACTTACCGAAACGATGAACTCTGAATTACTGGATATAGCCACAGCACATACAACACTAGTGTGACCACTCATGGTCCTACAGGTACCTGTCTTGACGTCCCATAGTCTCACCGTCTTATCTCTACTTCCAGATACGATGAACTCTGAATCACTGGATATAGCCACAGATAATACATAACTAGTGTGACCACTCATGGTCTTACAGGTACCTGTCTTGACGTCCCATAGTCTCACCGTATAATCTGCACTTCCCGATACGATGAACTCTGAATCACTGGATATAGCCACAGCATATACATTATGTGTGTGACCACTCATGGTCTTACAGGTACCTGTCTTGACGTCCCATAGTCTCACCGTCTAATCATAACTTACCGATACGATGAACTCTGAATTACTGGATATAGCCACAGCACATACTTAATTAGTGTGACCACTCATGGTCCTACAGGTACCTGTCTTGACGTCCCATAGTCTCACCGTCTTATCTCTACTTCCAGATACGATGAACTCTGAATCACTGGATATAGCCACAGATAATACATAACTAGTGTGACCACTCATGGTCTTACAGGTACCTGTCTTGACGTCCCATAGTCTCACCGTATTATCTCTACTTCCCGATACGATGAACTCTGAATCACTGGATATAGCCACAGCATATACATTATGTGTGTGACCACTCATGGTCTTACAGGTACCTGTCTTGACGTCCCATAGTCTCACCGTTTTATCTACACTTACCGATACGATGAACTCTGAATCACTGGATATAGCCACAGCATATACATTATGTGTGTGAACACTCATGGTCTTACAGGTACCTGTCTTGACGTCCCATAGTCTCACCGTCTAATCATAACTTACCGATACGATGAACTCTGAATTACTGGATATAGCCACAGCATATACATTATGTGTGTGACCACTCATGGTCTTACAGGTACCTGTCTTGACGTCCCATAGTCTCACCGTCTAATCATAACTTACCGATACGATGAACTCTGAATCACTGGATATAGCCACAGATAATACATAACTAGTGTGACCACTCATGGTCTTACAGGTACCTGTCTTGACGTCCCATAGTCTCACCGTATTATCTCTACTTCCCGATACGATGAACTCTGAATCACTGGATATAGCCACAGCATATACATTATGTGTGACCACTCATGGTCTTACAGGTACCTGTCTTGACGTCCCATAGTCTCACCGTATTATCTCTACTTCCCGATACGATGAACTCTGAATCACTGGATATAGCCACAGCACATACTTAATTAGTGTGACCACTCATGGTCCTACAGGTACCTGTCTTGACGTCCCATAGTCTCACCGTCTTATCTCTACTTCCAGATACGATGAACTCTGAATCACTGGATATAGCCACAGATAATACATAACTAGTGTGACCACTCATGGTCTTACAGGTACCTGTCTT
>CAMPDV010007307.1:0-27710 GCA_946699065.1 Loxodes magnus
ATTATTAAATTAAAAGTTTTAAAAATTGTAAAATAAAAGAAGCATTCTTATAGAACTAATGCTTTTTTCACATTCGTGTTAAGGAAAAAATTAAGGATTAAAATTTAAATTATCTATGACTACAAGATAGTTGTTAAAGTAGTATTTGAGGGTAGACTTATTTTATTAATAAATTTTATTTAATAAATAAGATGATTTTAAATTTTAGTAAAAGAATTATTTCTTTAAGCGCATTCTATCTTAATTATAAAGATTTAAAATTAATTCTATTTATTTTTCGAAAGAACTGTATCTTCTCAGGCATTAAAGTTTCTACCTATAATGTCTTATTTAGCTAATTTCTTTATTCTTAATAATTTAAATTTCTAAAATGATTTTAATATCTCCAACTAATATTTTATTGTTTACCTTTGGTTATATTTAATATCTTTTGCTAAATGTAATTTCAAAGTTTAAATTAAAAAGCTATTTTCTTAACCTTTATTTGTTTATTTTTAATTTTAATTTTATTTAAACTAGCCTTCAGATTAAAAATTATAAAGTTATTAATAAAGTTAGAATTTATTAAAAATGCACTATAAAGTTTCAGATATCTAGAAAAATAGACTTTTAGGATAAAACTAGTTCCTAAATGTGTTTATAAGAAGAATCACAGTTTAAAATATTTTAGCACCCTATGACTCTTATTGTTTATTAAGTTTCTTTATTATCTAGTCGAATATATAAATATCATATATCATTATGCTTAATCATATCTAAAATAAAAGCTTATTATTTGATCTAATAATTTAATAAATGCTAGAATTTATTCTATAATAATACTTTACAGACAGATCTAGATATTTATTTATCGTGCTATAGATAGAAAATTGCAAGAACCAGAAAGAAATTATCCTATTATCCCTAATTTTCTGGAAAGAGATTTATTATTTTTAAACTAAATAAAAAGCTAATTAAATTAAATTGACTCACTCTTATTAAATCTTTAATTTATTAAATTACCAGTTAATCTATGATTCTAAGTATTCCTTTTAGTTAGGATATATTTATCACTATTTAAAGTTTATAGTAATTGTAGATATTTTGTATACAATCAATTATCTTAAATTTAACTTAAATAAATTCATTACTTACCTAATATTTACTACGACTTGCACTTTTAATTATTGCTTTAAAAAATAAAACTTAAACGAATACTCTAATTCCATCTCTAAGCAAAACAGTAGCTATTTGAATTTGCTAAGCAAGCATCGTTATTATTAAATTTTGGAAATATTTAGGTGCAAATACTTTACTTATTACGAGAGAAAACTTCTATTTTTATATTTATAATGCTTATTCACTTATATAAGAAAGGACTTTTGTAACTTTTCTAAATCCTACTTTAAGATCAGAATTCTGATATATAAATTCTGGTTTTAATGGTAAAAGTGATAAACTGATAACTATTCTTAATAAGTTTGGTTTAAAGGAGATTAAAGAACTATTAACTATAAAATGATCTATATTAGATGTATTAATGAGATACTTAGATTTAATTACTAAAATCTAATTATTTTTTATTCTATAAACTTATCTAAGAAATATTAAATTATATTACCTTATTTATAGTTTTTAAATTATATATATTATAAAAGAAGCTAAATGTTGATTGAACTCTTTAATTTAATATAATGATAAGATTAGAGCAAAGGAATGAGTAAATTAACTTAGGTGTTCATTAAATTGAGATTATATAACTACTCATATCTTTTAAAATTTAACATTATCGATAATTTAAACTGAATTAAAAGGATTGAATCTGTTTAATTCTTTAGAAAGCATCTTTATTTTTATAATACTAAGCTATAATATGAGTAAAGAACTATTTAGATTTGATGCTATAATTATTAAAATTATATAAGTCTAAAATAAATTACATTCTAATATCATAGAAATAGAAGTTTATGAGTATCTTTAAATATACATCATTAAGTTTTTCAATTTTGCTAGGATTCTTAAAAATTTATTTTGCTTAGAATTAATTTTCTAATATTTTAATTTAGAAACTCTTGCTTAATTAAATGCCATAAGTTTTTATTAGCTTCGCTTTGTAAATTCTACATAGTTATAATTTTCATAGCAATGATTTGCTAAATAAAATGTATACACTTCTCTTTTAATTTCCTATATTCAACTATTTTATATCATTTTAAATTGTTATTAAGTGATTCTAATGTTTCAATCTAACACTCTTTAAAATTAACTGCTAAATAACAACTAAAGGTCAAAATATTCTCACTTCTAGCACAGAGAAAAAATCCAGGATATAGTAAGATAATATCAATTATAAGCAGAGATTTATATGCTGGAAAAAGCATCAGAATTCAATATTTTACACTATTGGTAATCTATCTATAGGAAGATCTAACTTAATTTGAGATCAGAAATGTAAAACTAAAAACTCTGGCTGAAAATGGAAAAAAAGCTTAAATAACAGATTTTAAAAATGAGAAAGAGAAAAAAGTTTATTTGGAGAGTAGATAAATAACTAAAAATGGCGAAGAGATATTAGAAGAATTATAGTCAATCTTTAAATTAAAATATTTAATCTATGTAGAGTAAAAATAAAGAAGCAAATTTGATATGATGAAACAAAGTGAGCTATTTCTAATAATTATAGAAAAGAAAGAGAGGGTATTGCTTTTAAAGCATGAATCATTCTGAATGATAAAGCAAAAATGATCGAAATTTTGAAAAGATACTTAAGCTATTAAAATTGAGGATTTAAAGCCAAATCACTTTATTATATTTACTAAGAAAGCGCATTAATAAAAAATTTAGATGAATTAAAGATTGAAGAAAAGTAAATGTAAATACAAATGCCTTAAACTATTAAGGCTTGCAAGATAATAGAGGAAGTTGATGAGAAATTATATATTTGATACAGGGAGTAAGGAATGAGGTACATAAGCATTTATACTTATATTAAATAAAAAGTTTCAGAAACTTATTAATTATCTAAGTTATCAAACTGATCCTTACAATTATAAAGTCCTGATTGTGATATTATAAGTTAAATGAATTAAATAAGATAAAGCCAACTTTTAATTATATGACTAAGCTAACTGCTAATTTTTATTTTAGCTGTATCTATTTAAAATTCTAAATAAATTATAATGTATATAGCATCATTTTTAGTATCTATTTTCTTTAAAAATACCTAAATACATAAACCATACCCAGCTATTGGAATATATTAATAACAATTCTCTCAATAAATGATCATATTATATATAAGATTTCTAAGATATAGCATACTAGTTTTAGAATATATCATCATTCACTCCTTTACTTCATAAAAAATAATATTAGTAAATTCTTTTGTTTATACTTTTATCTAAGCTTTAAAAGTAAAAATTTAGATAGTTTGAATTAAAATATAGCATCGGACTGAGTAGCAACAATCACATATTAATTGATTAATTTTCAAAAAAAAAGAAGCAAAAATCTCAAGTAATAACACTATCCCTATTATAGTTTTTATCTTCCAATAAGCCAATTACAATTCTCCTTTACCATAGATAATTTACCTTCTCATTATATCTATAAAAAAACCCAAAAGTATGGAAAATAAGCAAAAGTTAGAAATAAAGTTACTATGATATATTAAATTTAGATGCGTATGATGTATAATATTTCCTTTGTTTTACACTTGAAGAATTAGTTTTTCAGATTTAATATTATTAACTATTATTTAAAGCATTAATTTAGCTTAGTCTATTTACTCTTCACTACACTTTAGGTTTTAGATGTTACGTAAATCTTTACAATATATGTGGATTTATAGGAATAGAATTACTTTTATTAAGGATTGAAGAGCTTTGGAAGAAAAAACTAAGAAAAAGTTTTAAAATTCTTTCATTTTTTTAAATTTATAAAAAATGGGATTGGCAATCTCATGCTGTGGTGAAAATCGTGAAAGCAAGAAGTAGAAATCGGAAAAAAGCGAGAATAATGGAGATGAAGATTTAAATCCAGAACTATCAATTTTAAGTGTAGAAATGACAGAGGAAAGAAATGATTGAAATTAGGTATTTTTGGACTTAAGATCAATTCCTTTTAAAAATATACAGGCAAAACTTTCATATTTCGAGGATTTAAAAAATGAATTTACCTTTGAAAACTTGCAAATAAAGAACGAAGGGTATGATTTATACTACAAGAATGTCCTAAGTATTTTCCTCTAGCAGAAGTTTACTCACCAAGTTTTTTAGGTAAAAGGCTAAAGTAGCAAAATAATTGATAAGTAAATAGAATTTCTACAAAGGCTAGATCATCCTTTTCTAGTCTCTTGTGTGGAATATTTCTAAGATTAAAACGAATTTACTATAGTAATGGATTAGCTTCCAAACTATTCATTGCAAGACATTATTAAATAATAAAAAAAATTTGAAGAAATCTAAATTCGTAGGTTAGGATATTCCCTGCTACTTTTAGCTCGCTACCTTCGTAAGAATAAAACTATTCTTTTTAGCTTCACTCCTGAAAATATTTTCGTTTAGAATCCAAGAAACTTTAAGATCATCAAGCTTACAAGATTTACGGAGTCAATTATATTCGAGCACCAACCTTCAAGCAAATCTATTGAGAGATAGTTTGACTAAAACTATTATTTTTCAAATGAGCTTTACGATCACTCTCAAAAAATAAACTGCTCAGCTGATATATTTGCAATTGGAGTAATTCTCCTATAAATGGCGTTAGGAGATCATCCTAAAAACATGATTAAAGGCTGAGAGTAAAATACATAGAACGGCAAGAATAATAATCATGAGCTACTTTTTAAGCTACTACGGTAAAACAAAAAGTACATGTCTGAAGCATTACACGATGTATTATAAATGTGCTTTCAAAAGGATATCTAAAAGCGAAACTAACCTGAATAAATACTAGAATTAGGATTTTTCTAGACTAAATCATCACTAAAAAGACAGAATAGAGAGTTCTTTTATAAGCTCACTGCATATTCAAAGCTTAACATCTGGTAAAGAATAATCTTCTAGTTTATCGTGCTGAAATTATTTAAGTCTCAGTCAAAAATTAAATACGAGCAATCATTTTTAAGGCTGGACAAGCAAGGAAAAGGTTTTATAACTGAATCAGATTTATGCTAGATCCTGCTTAGTATAAAATAGGATAACTAAATTTATTATGATACATACTCTTCTGGAAAAGAACCTTTCCCCTTATCTTAGCAACTGTTTTCAGTAATAGATACAACAGGAGATGGAGAATTTAACTTCAGTGGTATCCTTTTTATATTTAGAATACCTAGTTACGCATATGTTTTGGAAAATCAGTCCTCAAGAAATAGATCTGACTTTAGATTTCCTCTTTTCATGGATGGATACAGTAATATTTTATACAGTATCAATAAGAACTAATTTAGTTCTATAACATTTCCACTATTTCCCAATTTCGTAAAGATTAATAAAAAGCTCTATTAAAGCTCCTTAAAGAACTTGACTAGGATGGGAAAAAATAATTAACTAGGCGGAAGTTTGTTGATGGAATTAAGAAAAAACTAGAAATGAATTTTAAAATCTTAAATGAATCTATTCAGAATTAGAACTTCGACTACTAGATATTTGACAAGCTTTATTACTCTTGAACTTTAACTTTTATAAAGTTTATCTATTTTGTCTTTTGTCTTTTATCTTTTTCTGTTTTTTATTATTATTTATAATTAGTTCCTTTTCAGCAAAAGGCATCCTTTTGTCTAACGTTTTTAATTTAATTATCTAAATTAATGTGGACTGAGATAAATCTAGGTTTTTATTTTTATTTTAGATATAAATCAAGAAATCAATATACCTATCTCATTATAATCACTTCTATTAGATCAATATTCTCTTTTTACATCTTAGTAAAACATCATAATAGTATGGTACTAAACTAGCTAATTTCCATATATACTGTTAATATATTTAGAGTCATATTGTAACTATCATGTTCAAGTTTCTTATATTAAAAATAATTTAGCTATTCTAACAAAAAGAACTAGCATGCTAAATAGCTTTTTATTTTGCATAATACAGTTCAAAAATTAAGTTTAGTATAAAGATAAGAATATAATAATTCTGCTTATGCTAACTATCTTCCATTTATTGAATATAAGAGATCCTTGCAGAGTGATATATGATAAATAACAATATTAACTTTAAAAGATATTAGGAAGTATTTATAATTAAATGACTAACCATTCTTGCTTTCTTTTAGAACTCCAAATTTAAGCATGATAATAGCTCTTTAAGATGCCTTTTGAGATATAGCAATTTAAGAATTTTTGTTGTTATCATAGCTTAAGTTATCGCTTCTAGCTCCATCTAATATTCCTTTTGGAGTTTTTTCTTTATCTTTTTTATCATGTTATAAAACTTATGTATAATAAACATATTTATAAAGTCTTATGTTTCCTCAGATTTTATTTGAAGAAGCTTAAAGTTAATCTTAATAAAATTAGATGGTATTAAAATCCTTATAAATAATCCATAATGAATCAATATTAATTAACTAAATAGTAATGGATACACAATCTCTTGACCAAAGAGATTAAAACTTTTTTTTATCTACTAAACTGTACTAAAAGTACGATATTTTAAGTATTTTCAGCTTTCATTAAAATTCTCTTCTGATTATATCTTTCTTTAAATTTTCATTTTATTAGCTACTTTTGTCTCAACTTATAAAAAGTATTTAATCGATTAGAGATAAAAGTAAAGATCAACCATATAGACATTGATAACATTAGTTATTAAAAAAAATCCTATAATATAGCTTAATGAGTAATTGGAGATTCCCTAGCTAATAATAGATAAAGAATGAATAAAGAACTAAGGAAAATAATTATTCACTTTTTCTTATATCTTCTTAAGCTTATTCCTTAGTCTGTTAAACAATGATTGAATTAAGATGCATAATTAAATGACTTAATAAAGTATACTCTTTGGTCATTTTTAAGCGAACTTTACTAAAAACAATTACTTAGGAAACAAATTTAGGTCTTTATACCTTTTTCCTTATAAGCCTAACAGTTTTGTTTTCATTCTCTAAATAAGCTTTTTATAATTTAAGGTATCTTTGTTATGGAAATTAACTAAAGTCAGAAGTTTAAATAAAAGTCTTATCATGTAAATTTCTTTATTTTCCTTTCTTAATACCCTAAATACATAAATTTAAATCATGCATTGATTCAACCATGATTTTATTATAACTCTTCTTCATTCTTAAGATTTATTCAACTATATAATTAAATTAATAACTAGAAAAGAACTTAAAGACATGAGCATTAATAAAAGGGTAAACATACATCTAAAATATTTAAAATGTATGTTGTAGAAATAAGTAAAGTACACCTTGAACTGGCATAGCAAAGCTTTGCTTTCCATTTCATTAAGATTCATTTTGTAAATTATCTAAAAGAAATGTCTTTTTTAGCAAGTATAGAATAACTCAAGGCTATTTAGGTATCAACGCTCATTCTCTTTTAATTATATTTTAATTTTCATTTTTTCAATAAATCAATAATAATTCAATTCTTTCTATACTTGTGTAAATAAAGTTGCAACTAATGCTGTTAACTTAAAATATTTGTTTGCTATCTTTCTTACTAAGGAATAAAGAAAATCTTTAAATTCTTAAGATTTGTCTCAAGGGAATCCAACTTATATAGTTAAACATTAATTTCTTACTTTAAAGTGTTTATAATAATTAAAGCTGAAATCTAGACATAAATTAGCAATAATCTAGCAGAACTGTGAAAATTCATTTTACATTTTTAGCTTGGTAATTAACTTTGTCAGAAGCTCAAGAGTTAAAAGGTAGATTTTATAATTTTATAAATGCTGCATTTAATTGAACGGCAATAGATAAAAAGAACATTAAATAGTTAACTTAAAAATATTGAAGTAGCAAAGATACTTGAGAGCTTAAACTTAGTTCAAAATAGAAATTATTTTGATCTAAATCGCTTTTTAAATGATTTTGGTTGCATTATTTAAAGCAAACCTACTAACTAGTTTTCCATATTTTAAACTTTAATTGTAATAAATGGAATGAATGAAGCTATTTCAAGTATTTTTTCTTGCTTCTAAAGCAATTTAAAGTTAATTACATAGTTCTATTTATTTTCCTATTTTTGTCTTTTTTATTATATAAGATTTAATCTCTTTCTCTGGAATATCTTCTTAATAAAACTCAGAATATTTCAAATATATTTAGTTATATCTTAATTTATTTTCTTAATAGCTTTTCATCCAAAATTTCTTTCTAAATATTTGGCTTCTCCTTTAAAATAATTCTAAATTACTTTAGGAGAGAAAACATTTTTATCACTTTAAGCATTTTAAAAATTTTTATGTTGCTATTTGAAAATCACTCTTTAGCATCTTATCTTAAACTAATAAAGATTTTTTATAATTAATTTTAAATAGGGAGGAAAAATTCTCCAACTGAGATTGACTTAAACTCTGGTTCCAGGAAGTAGTCCATGTGCGAAGAACCGAGCAAGAATCTTGATAGTAGCCAAAAAAGAAAAGACTGAAAAGGAATCAAATAGCGCTAATGTTGAAAGATGCCAGATACTAAGATCTTTTAGGGTATCTTTCTTTAATTCTTAAATGGACTATAGTTTTCTATATATTTTTCTAAAAACATTTTCATAATATCTGAAAGTAAATGAGAGAATTCAGATATATCTTTTACCAAAAATACTAAAAAATTATAAATTTATTTGAATATATAAATAAAGAATTTAATTAATTGTTATTATAATATCCAAATAATATTTAGCTGATAAATCACTTAGATAATAAAAAGTTGATAGTGCTTTAAAATAACTTAACTTTTATTACTATTTACTTATTTATTTTAAAGTTTTCTATATTTATTTAATCAAGTTTATAGTTTTGAATTTCTTTTAAAATTATTCTTATTTACTCTTTCTTCGTTTAAAATATAGGAAAAAGAATTGTCTATAGGTTAATGATTATAATTTTAAGTTTAGATTATTACTTACAAATTATAAAAGAGAATAGCACTAATTTAACATTATTTTTTGATTTAGTTTTTCCTTTAAAAACTAAATAAAAATCTTTTTGAAAATAATTATCTTAGGTAAATATGAAAATAATTATAAAATTTACAGTTGTATATGAAAATAAATGACTTATAGTTTGTTGAAAATATTTATACGAATTTAAATACTTAAATTATAAGCCTCTATGGCTCAGTTGGCAGAGCATTCGCTTAGTAAGCGAAAGGTCCGTGGTTCGAGCCCGCGTGGAGGCTTTTTTAAGATACTTATTAAATGTAAAAAAATATTAATTTTTGGACTTGAGTTTCTAAAATTTTACACAAGTATCCTAAAGCTCTAACTTAATGAGTTAGAGTAATTCTCATTATATCAACTTCCATGCCTATATTTTCCTTATAAACTCTGTAGATATTAATACATCATAAAATATATTCTGATATAACTCCATAACTAGAAATCCTCTATTTTCTATTTATTAATCTCATATAATACTAATAAAAATAAATAAAGCATCACTAAATAACTAATTACGAAAAGTGATTAAATAAACTTTCTTAATAAAAATAAAAACTAAGATATAATAAAGATTATTAGTACTTAAAATATAGAAAATCATACATACTTAGTTCCTAATTATTTACTTCTCAAACTTAATTAAAAATTAATTATTTATAGTTTGTTAGTTTAATATATCTAATATAGTGACTATTTAGTCCTTATTTTAGCATAAATTATATAAATTTCGATGATTTATTAATAGTTTGGCTTATTTACGAAAAAACATTTATTTTTTAGTTTTTAATTAAGCATTTTAACGCTTAAAGTCTTCTTTTATCTAATATATTAAAGCTTATAAAAAATTCGCTAATAAATCCTAAATATAAAGCTAATTATTGTAAATTAATAAAGCATTTTAAAGAAGACTACAGCCTTATACATAAAAACATTTACAAGAAGCTTAAAATTTTAAATGATTAAACTCCATTAAAAAATTTGATAAGATTGAAATCTTTTCAATGCATAACCTGCTTATACTCTATTATTTTCTCTAGATATTTTTAGAATAGAATGTAATAAATAGAGGTGCTACAGTATTTTATTAACTTTGCATCTATAAAATTGAAAAATTTAAATTTGCACTTAAAAAAGAATTGTGTGCTAATATCTTTATATTAAATTACATGCAAGCTTTTAGATTTATATTTTACATTTAATAATATTAAAATAGAGTGAAAATATACATCCTTAAATTTAAAAACCTAATATTTAATAATAAGACTTCTTTATTTATCATAAGTCTTTATTTCATTCTTTAGTTTACATTTATTTTTAATAATTGAAAAGATGGTGGGAGTTGAGAATGACCTTTGTGACAACACTTTCTGGTTTTATGACTAGGAAAAAGTTCCTTTCCTGTCGCTGAGAAAGTCCATGGTCAGAGTCATTTTCTGAAGGGAACACTGTCTTTGATATTATCAGCTCTTGCCAGGGGTTTGAAGCCTGGCTGCTCATAGCGATGTAGCTCCCTAGCAGCTGTGCTGGAGCATAACAGGATATCCCCATTATTTCATAAAAAGAGAGTGTCGGGTCGTGCAATCGGAAAGGAGTTTTCGGTCCAAAAACTTTTTTAGTTGAAATAATTAATTACATTTATTTTTAAACTTTACCAGATTATCTAAATTTTTTAAAATTCTATTTTATTTTTTTACTTTTTTATATATTGCAAACTTTAGTTAGATTTAAAATAAAATTAATTTATTTAAAAAGTAAGCATAGAAATATAAAAATTAAAGATTATATTATTTTCTAAATGATACTAATATAGCTATATAAAAATACTCAGACGTTTCTTTGAGAATAAATTAAAATAATTATAAGAAATATAAGTAAAGCATAAACCTTTATTTTAAATTATTAATGTAAAAATAAATTATTACTAATATTTAAGACTTTAATGAGTTAGTGAAAGTAACTTAAATTTAGTGTTATTTAAGTAATAGTAATTAAAAAATCAAATGATATTAAGAAACTATTACTTATAAACTTAATAGTTTTGTTATTTTTTATTGATATACTAAAATCTTAATATGAATAAAGAACTATTTTGATTTGAACTATAATCATTAAATTATTTGTATAAGATATAAAATAAATGATATTCTACATCCTAGAAATAGAAATTTATGAGAACTTATAAATATCATAATTAAGTTTTTTCAACTTTACTATAATTCTTAAATTAAGTTCTTTTGCTCAAATTTATTTTATAATGTTTTCATTTAAACAGTTTAGAAACTCTTGTGATTAAAATATCCTTAATTTAATTACCCTTTGTAAATTCTACATAATTAAACATTAAGCTTACAAAGTATTTTTCTTATTTTATGCTCATTGCATTGGAAACTTCATACACTTTTATAGATAAAGAATAATATTTAAGTTTAACTAGCCCTAGCAAATTATTTACTTGATACTAATTTATCTATGATACTTCTGACAATTAAACATTAAAATTAAAGAAATTACAATCATTGATATAATTATATGAACTATTAAAACACTTCTTTCACTTAAAGCTCTATTAGCTAAATAACTTTATAATTATTATTTAGCCAAATTTAGATAGCTAAATTTAGATTTATTAGAACTGCTATAGAAATTTAAATTTGATACCAAAATAATTATAAAGTAGATAAAAGGTTAGTTTCATAAAGTAGAGAAACCTTAAGCTTCAATTAATCATACTTGCTTGTAAAATTTATCATGAACTTTCAGATTAACTATGCTTAGATTCAATATAACAGCAATATCAAAATTTCTTCGCCTATTAACAACGGAAATCATCATATTTTCAGATAAACATAATTATGATATGCTGAGATTAAAATGAAACAAAAAGGCTTATATAGCAAATTTGGCTTAAAAGATTATAGATACTTATGCAAAAGAAAAAAGAAAACTAAATTAATGTAAATACTTTAGATGTAATCAAAAATATTTTTTTATTTTATTCAAATTAATTAAGATTCCAAATAAAAACTTATATTAGTTTTCATGTGAATAGAGCTTTGTTTCATTTATATAAATATAGTATTAAAAGATTTTGACTCTTTAAATATACAACTTATATCCTTTATTCTCGAAGATAGAAAATAAAAAAAGATAAATAGAAATTACCAAGCAAATGAATATATGATTATGTATTAAATATATAGTTAAATATATGCGTGTATAATATATAAAAAGGAAGCTTTGGAGATTATAACGAGATTGAATAAATAGCATTAAAAATTGTTCACTCTTCTTGAAGTAATTCATTTTACCTCTATCAAACAAAGATAAATAAAACTAAAGAGATTTCTTTTAAGTATTTCATGATTAAGCTCTATAAATTCTTAAAAGTACAACAGACATTAGTACCATATTAAATAAGGATATTTTAAGTAAGTTTGGATATTAAAAAGAAAAATGATTAAAATTTAGCTAGTAGATCCATTAAATAACTCCTTTGTCTATAATTATTACATCTTATTAAACAAACTTGAGGTTATTTTATCTATATATTTTATAGTTTTCACATATTTCTTCATATATTATTATTTTATTTTGTTGCTCTTAATAAACTTATACAAACATGATCAGGAAATTTAACTAATTTTTCAATTAAATGATTGGTTTCCTTTTTATTTTCTAGCTTAGAGGAAAGGCATTAAGGTTATTAAAAAGATAAATATAAATGCGACTTATATGCTGTTTATAAATGAAAATTTAGATTAAAAAATAAACAAATTAAATAGGATATTTTGTGATTGCAGTATAACTCTAGGAATTAGAAACTTGATCGTTATTTTTTGTATAGGGTTAAGATTTAATTATTTTAATTTAGGAGAAAAAATAAATTTTGCTTGTATAGTAGTTGATTAAGAAGAGAGTTTTGCAATTTCTTAATTATCTTTTAATATCTAATTAAAATGTGATTTAAATCTCTGGCTAGGTTTGCTATTAAATAGTTATAAAATATCTTACTTATAATTATAATATAAAGTTACTTGGCTATATTTTATCAATTCTTTCTTTTAAATTTAGTTTTAGATTTCAATCATGAGAAAATAATTTAAAATGGTTAGCTTTTATAATTTCTATTATAAGATGAAAATAAAGTTTCAATCGAGTTATATAAGCATAATATATTTTATAACCTACCATAATACACGAATATAAATCTAAGAAATAAATCACTAGCATTTATTAAACTTTTAAAACAGCAATGAAGAAAATTTAGAAGCTTAACTCAAGATAACGCTAATTAATTATTATTTTACTTTTTTAGATTTTTTCTTTATTTAAAATTTATAATATTCGCATAACTTGAAATTAGAGCAAGCTAATTTAAAAGATATGTTGAGAATTAAAAGCATGAACATAGTATTAAAAAAGAATATTTCATCTAAATTGTTATATGACGAATATTGGTCAAAGTAGTGCGCTGTATTAATTATAATTTTCTTTTATTATGGTTCACTTCTGTTTTTATATAGTTTTTTAAGCTCCTTAAGCTTTAATCCTTCTTTTTGTTTATTAACAAGCTTTGTATATTAGGTTAAAATTTGCTGAGTTTTTTGCTTAGATAAAGAAATTTTTTAAAGGCAGAATTTTATATTTCGTACTAATATCCTTGCATACAAATTATTATTTGAATTTTATATTAAAACAAAATAAAAATTTAGAATTTTAAAGAAACTATTTATTCAAAAGTATCTCAATTCTTGTATTCTAGGAAATTTGCTAGACTTCATAAATATATAGAAACTCAGCAAAAAATCTTTACTAAAAATATAAAAAAAGTGATAGAGAAATAGCATGCTTATAAAATAGCTTTTCTTAAGGTAAAGTTGACTTTATTTTTTTCAATAAGCAAGTTATTTTTAGTTAAAAATATAACTATTAATTTTAAAATAAACATGAGGGAAAGATCAGAATAACCAAAAATAAAAATCAATTATAAATTATAATATTCATTTTCAACCTAAATATGACTTTCATTCTCTAATTTTTCTTTTGATTTTACTTTTGCTTTTTATAATTTAATTAAATTCTCTTATTGAATGACTTTGATTTTAATCTGTTGAAAAGAATCTACATTACAAGTTTTAGTCTTGTAAATTTAACTTTTAACTCATTTCAAATTTGTTTAAAATATAAATGAATGTGGTAAAGAATTTGATACTTTGCCTTTTGACTATTTCCTTTAGCAACGCTTAAACTAATTTTTTTAATATTTTAGTTCCTAATGAGTCTACATATTATTCTGGTTCTCAAGATAATATTATAGAATCATTTCAGTACTATAATTACAATCCCTAGACTTAATAAAAAATAAGTATATCTGCCTGGCTAAAGTTTGATAGAAATGCTTAGTAAAATTAATGAGGAACTTATATTCTTGTTAGATAATCTCCTTCAGGATTTATATAATTATCTGTGGAACAAAGTTAAAATAACTAATAAACTATCTTTTTAGCTAAAATTTAAACCTAAGTAGCAAACTAAGACGCTACCCTGTAAGTAACTTTGATTCATGACATTTGAATTTTTGTTGGATTTTCAGTTATAAAAAGTGGGAAACTTTTTTTGGGTATAATTCATTCTTAAGCTAATAAATTCTCCACTATAGAGCAGCAGTTAACTGTTTGGTAAGGTTTTGATCTAAATAGTAATTTTTACATTTCAGGTTAAGCTAATAAATATAGAGAGTATATTTACTCTCTCAAATACTATAAAAATTTTTCTTTAGAACTTGATGATTTATGAGATATTTATAATTAACCTAATCAACAATTTATTTCTTTATCCGATAATCTTTTGTGCAATTAACTTTCAGCAAATGTTACGGATCTGCTGAGAATAACTGTTTACAATGCTATGAGTCTTTCCATTTTAGTAGTAATACTTGCATCTGTAATCAAAAACTTTCTTTGGATGGTATTTGTTAATAAAACTGTCCTTCTACACAATAAGATTCAGATTATAATAATATATGCGACTTCTGTAATGCTTCTATTCCACTTTGTGAGGAATGTAGATAATAAGGAGATATCTGTAATAAATGTTCAAGTTCATCTTATTAATTGGAAAATATATGCGTATCTTGTACAGAATACAACACTTTTTGCATTAGTTGTGACAATTAAAAATGTCTTTAATGTCAACAAGATAAAAAACTGACCAATTATACATGTGAAGATTAATGCATTGAAACTGAATAAGATTACAACTAGATGAAATCTGCTAACCATGTGATTATTAGTTTAACTTTTGCTACACATGTAATGATATAGAATGCTTAGAGTGCAAATTAGGATATTTTCTATAGTCATAATAATGCAAATAATGTTAAGAAGCAGCTAAGAATTGTTCTAAATGCTCTTAAGATGGAAAAATATGCTATTAGTGTGAGTATGATTATTTAAAATTAACTAATAACTCATGTGAGTTGAATTGTCTAGAAACAGAATAAGATTATGATTAAGATGGAGTATGCTAATATTGTAGTAAAGCAATATAAAATTGTGGGAGATGCAACGTAAACAGGATTTGCATAAAATGTATATCGGATTAATATTTTTAAACTCAAATAGACTTAAAATGTAAACTTTGTAGCGAAGAAATAAAGAATTGCGAAAGATGTGATGAGCATGGTTAATATTGCTCAAAATGTATTGAAGGATATTTTTTATATAATGGAAGCTGTGCAGATAAATGCCCAAATGAAACTCACTGAGTTTAAGATAAAAAATGCTATAAATGTGATAATTTAATTTAAAATTGCTATAAGTGTATCGAAAATGGTAAAATCTGCTCTTAATGTAACGAATTTTTTGTTTGATTTGAGAATTCTTGTGATTAGGAGCGTTCTAATTAATCTTATTATGTTTAAGATTAAACATGCAAAAATGTGATTAATCAATCTAATATTGCGAAAAATGTAGTGAGAATGGAACTCTTTGTGTTAAATGCTAAAAACCTTTTTTAAATCTAGAAAGTATTTGCGTATAAAATTGTCCAGATGATAGTTACTTTGCTTAGGGATAAGAATGCTATAAATGCGAAAAATCCATATAAAACTGTGAAAGATGCAGTAAAAACGGACAAATTGTGATAAGTGTTTAGAGCCTTTTGCTTTATTCGAAAATTATTGTGTTTAATAATGTCCAAACGAAACTCATTATAGATAAGGTTAAATATGCCTAAAGTGTGATTATTCCATTTAAAACTGTGAGAAATGCAATTATTAAGGACAAGTTTGCATTAAATGCTACGAATCACATAAACTTTCTTTAGAAAATACCTGTATAACTTGCGAGTCACATCAGATTTTATTAAATTAATCTTGCATTCCTTGTTCAGTGATTCCTTAATGTGAATAATGCATAGTAATTTAGAATTATACGATTGGATGTACAAAATGCAAACAAGATTTCAGCCTTGATAACTTTTTGTGTTAAGCATAAATTTCTAACGAAGATTTAAAAAATTCCTCTGAAAGTAAAAGTGATGATGACGACGGTCAATACAAAAGCCTTAATGATTTCGAAATATCAGATTTTGAAAAATAGTTTATTTACAATACTGATATAACAATTTAGGCCACTACGTATGGTGCTTTTGCTGGATCAGTATTAACTTCAGTTTCAGCAACTGTGACTTATACCTAATTTTCAGCAGGTTGAGCTCAATTTTTATCTATTCTTCTAATTAATCAGCTCATTTTAATGAATGCTTTTGTAGATGTTAAAAGAACAGAAAATATAAATGCTTATTATTACATGAATTTCAGAGGCAGCCAACCTATGTCAGGAATAAACAACAATGACTTTCTAAATTTTGACTTGGATTCTAAGAAATTGATAGTAAATAAAAAGATCTACATCTTAATGAACTTCAATAGCTATACTTTAATAGCTAATATAATAAGCGCATTATTTGTTTTAATTATCTTATATTTAATAGACTTTTTATTTATAATCATAAGTTGCTTCATTTGGAAAGAAAAAATAGAAAAGGTAAGAAGAAAATTAACCAATAAGAATTTTATCAAAATGGCTTACAATCTAAAATCAATTCAAATCACAAATGCTGCAATGCTCTAGTTATACCATTTTAATATCAGCGATTGATATGTTGACTTTAACTCTTTTCTAGCTATTTTTATTATAGTAAGTTTTAAATTTTGTAGATTACGCAACTCTACTTTATTTTCTATAGCTATTAAATAAATAAATAATATTTTTATTTAAAGGTCAAAAACGAAGAAGCTAAGATGAAAAAGTTAAAAGGAGTAAGACGAAATGTACGAAAAGTATATTATACACTTTGACCATAAAGCATAAAATACAAAGCCTCAAGTGATGTTCTAGACATTCTTCTTATTGAGAAGGCTATTTATTTCATTTGCAGCTGTTTTACTTGTAGAAACTTAAATAGCCCAAATTATTTTGTATCTAATTCACTGTCTGATTTGGCTTACTTACTTAGTTTTATGTAGACCTATTTCAAGAACTATATTGTTTATTAAGAAATAGTAGGAGAAGGATTGTTGATAGTAATATACTTCTTTAATTTCTATTATCATGCAATAAGTAAAAAGCAGTTGACAGAAAAATAATTTAATTAAGCTGATTATTTAGGGAAGATTCTAGTACTAATTTGTTGCTTTTACACCATCTGTGGACTGGCCATTTCAACTTTCTTAGTAGCTAAAGATTTATACGAATCTTGGAAGATTTATAAGTAGAAAAAATAAAAAATTTAATAGTCATCTTAAGAAGAAAGCAAATAAATCACATAAAGACATAATACCTTGAAGATAGAATAAATTAGCACTACCAAGATTACTCGAAGAAAACAAAAATTATAAAATGATCTTACTAAAGACATAATATTATAAGAGGAGATTAAAGAACCCATATTTACATCTCATTAAAAAAACACGCAAAAGGTAAAAATAAAAATACATTTGGCGATAGACATATGAAATCGATATATTTTACTTAATAATTAAATTTTAATGATTTATTTCTTAATAAAGCCTATCCTTTATAAACGTTCTTCCAACTTTACCTTGTTCATATACTTAAAAGATATATCGATTAATTATTTTCTCTTTAGTAGAGTTAGAAATATTTCTAATTAGTGTCTTTAATCATTTTAGATAAATTCAAACCTTTTTACTAAAGGACTAATTAGATTTTTTGACAGCATAGAGTTTATAAGATATGCTAATTATAATTAAAATTATGCTTTTTCTCCTAGCTAATTTAATTCCTCTCTTTCCATTTAATTTTTTTTATACCTATATGTTTTATCTATTTTTTATCTTCTTTCTAAAACATTACTCATATACAGAATAAATTTAGGATTATTTCTTTTTAAAAAAATTGACTTTAAGTTTTGGATTAAGAAAATTGAGCAAAGGAGAAAAGCTGAAAGTCTTCTATATTATCATAGTAAAATATTCCAAAAGATAATTTTGAAATGCTTTTTTATAAATTAGATACAAATAAAGCGAGTAATTACCTTTACGATAAACAATAAACTTTATCATACTCATTTATCGAAACCTTACTATGACCTTTAAGCTATTAAGATTTATTAATTATATATTTTACTGTTGACTAAAGATTAAATCAGAATCAAAGTGTTCTAAGGCTGACTACTATTAAATCTAGAATTTATTTATTTCTTAGCTTATTTTATAGCTAATTCTTCGATAATTAATAAGAGATATTAAGTTCATTAGGGGATAAAGTTCATATTTCTAGTTAGGATAGAAAGTAAAATTCCTTTATTCAATATTTAGTCCTATTGCTTAATTAAGAAAGCTATAACTATAAAAATTGTATATGAGGGTATTGGAACTTCTTTAGTATAGTAATGGAGCTTTTAGTTAGATATAATTTAGCTTAAATAAAGATAACTTCAATCCAATAATTTACTCTTAGCTCCTTTATATATTAATTAGACTCTAAATAGTAAAAGCATTATGAAACTAGATATAATTTATTGCTATAAGGTATAAAGTCAAGAAGAACGTTTAATTAAGAAACTTAGTTATCATAAGATAAATAAATCCCATTATATGAGATCTATGGCTAATATTAGTTAAGGTTAAAAAGGATAATAAAATTGCACTAAATAACTAAGACTAATTAATAGCCTGAAATCAGATTTTCAATTAAATATAATAGAACATTCTATTTATAGCTTAAAGCATCAAATTATTAATTATTACACTTCAAGTCAATATAGTGGAATTTATTATAGTTTGAAGGCTTAAGACAATAAAATTTGAGCAGCTAAGGCTTTAAAATAAAAAGGAATAAAATTGGATTAAAGTGTTTCATATTAATATGAACATTTATTAAATTTGCTAGGTTTTACCTTATTTAATGATTTATCCTTTACCTCTTTAATGAAAGTCATTTTTAAAAATTTAAACTAAGAAATAATTTTTAACTATCCTTAACCATTTCAAAAGCTTTTTTATAGCTAAAAATATTCCTTATTGATATCTTTTAGTTATTAATTTAATACTTATATTTAAGTGTATACAACAAAATTTATCTTATATCTGAATTTAAAATTAAAATAATTTAGGAAATTTAAAAAATTTCATTTTTTTATTAGTCTACATTTTCAATCTTAATGCTTACTTAATCTACATAATAACTTATACTTGTCTTGCCTTTGTAATTTTTTTCTTTAATCGTTTATTCAAGATTTTTAATTTTTGTCCCTCTTTCTTTATTTAATTACCTAGTAAATAACTAAATAAATGTTTCCCACCTATAAATTTTATAGAAGTAGGTAGGAATTTTAAATACATTTTTCTAATTATTTTACTTATAACCCATAAAATTTAAAATAAAGAGCTAATAGTTTTCAATTGACTTTTAGTAAAGAATGTCTATTAACGAATAGACTTTAGCTATATAAATAAAATAGTAGAGTAAGAAATATGAATGAGTTATTATTTTATAAGATATGTTCCAGCTTTTAAGTTAAAAAAACTAAATTTAAGATAATTTTAACCTAAAAGAAGCTTGAAATAGAAATTGTAGATTGATTTACAACTAAATAGAGTATTTTATAACTTTGCTTTAGAGATTTATATTAATAAGGAGATCTAAGTAAAAATAGATTCTAAACTTATAGCAGAGTTAGTTTGTTAATTTAGCTATTTAAAGATAATTAATGGTAACTTAGTAAAAATAGTTGGTAAATAATTTTATTAAATAGAACTTAATAAATATTCCTAATTTAGAAATATAAAGGTAAGGAAGTATTAAATGAGCATACCAAGATTTAAGTTAGTAACTTATAAAAAGTAAATTGCTTATTTAATTATAAGAGAATATTTAGTATATAAGCGATTTGAGTCTTGTCGTTATCTGGTGTAATAATTATTTTTATGGTATTTATAAGTTTAACTAAACTTAGTTATGTGAGCTGAATAGCACTAATATATATTAACTTCACAGTTATAGTTAAAGTTAGATATTTTGCTAAAAATAAATTTGATATGGATTTTAATAAATTTAATAAGTAAGGCATATAGATTCTAATAATCTATTGCAGAATTCATAATTAAATTAACTATTTAAATATTATTTTAGAAGCAAAGATCTTTTAAACAATATTCTTTTCTATTCTTATGCTAAAGTGCTAGCTAAGGTAATTTCATGAAAATTATTTCAAATTAAAAAATAATTTATTTTCTTGTAATTTATTTTGCTAAATAGAAGCAAGGGAAAATCTAAAATGAATTTTATAAGTTTAATTATTAAGAAAGGCTAAATTGTAAAGCCAATTATTTAGTAATAAAGAAAATTAATAGCTAAAAGGAAAAATAAAAAAAAAACTTTAAATTTATACATTTAACTAGTCAATTTATTTCCATCCTCATAAATATAAAAATAACTGTGATAGTAAATCTTTGATGTCTATATGACATTGTTAGCTAGATAAAATATTTCATTAATATATCTTTGATTTTTTTGTGGCTTCAAAGATTTAATTAAGCTTATTTTTTTTAAATTTTATAAATAGTTATTTTTGCTTTATTAGTTAGCTTAAAGAGGGCTTTTTAAATTGTTATTTTTATTTATTTTTTAAGATAAACATTTAAAACTTTTATTTTATTTAAATTATTACACTTTTTATCTAAAAGCTCTTACTCTCGCTTAATATTTTCTTTTCAACATTATCTTTAACTTTTAATCTTCTTAATATAAATTTATCAAAAAATGAAAGAATAATTTAACAGAGAAAGAATAAAAAAATATAAAATTAATATATAAGAAGTAGTCTCCAATTAATTTCTAGTCCTTAAAGGAATTTTATGTATTCTCAGTAATAAAAGTAATGATTTAATAATTTCTTTTGATTATCTTTAAAAATAAAATCCATGTTAAATATAACTAAAACACTATTAAATAGATTTCAATGCGACGAAAGTAGAATGAGGATTGAAAAATAACTAAATTTTTTATAAATCAAATGCTTAATAAATTTCATAATGAGTAACTTATAAATCTAATTGCTAAGAAAGTATATATTTATTTATAAATATTCCACTTTCCTATCTTCCTAAATTTGGCTTAAACTTAATTCCAAATAATTCTAATATGCACTACAATTCAATCAACAATATTTATTTATAATTAAATTTTTGATGCTATAAATATATATGATTTATTTAACTTTAGTTATTCAGTTTAAAGTTTATATTATTTTATCAATATCTTAAACAAAATAAAAAATAAATTTTAAATTATACTCATTTAAGCCTTAATATCTTAATCTTATATCTTTTAATATTTATTTAAGTAAATTATTTTTATTTTAGAGATAGCTTGCTTAAATGATTTATAGTATTTCTATCTTTTATTTATTAGATCTATTATAATCTCTTCATAATGTATTAACAACTTTATATTTTAGGACTATTTACAATAGTTAAGTAATTTGTATAAAGAAACATTCATATCTATCTTTATAATACCTGTTTAATCCTAATATTTGCAAAATTAGACTTAAATGTGGTTTTACTCTTTTTAAAATTGGATTTTCTACCTCTCTATTAAGATAATAATAAGAAACATCCTTTAGGTATGCTCTATACATAATGTTTATTTTTAATTTAAAAAAGTTATTAGTTTCATTTAAAAATCCTTTTTAACTCAACATTCGAAAAACTTAATTAACAACATGAAAAGATGAAATAAAGCTATTTTTGATACCTTAAAATAATTAAATATTAGCTTCTTTTAATTTTAATTTTTCATTAATAAATTATAATAAATAGAAAACTAAATTTAGGAACTATTAGCAAACTTAGCTTCATCATTTTTCACTATTTTAATTAAATTTAAAAATATTTAAAAAATTAATAGCTTTCTTATAGATACATTAGCATCTAAACAATCAATATTCCAATTTTAATATTTTATCATATAAAAAAGAGAAGCTTTTTATATTTAAGAAAATTAAATTGAATCAGCATAGAGATTTTAATAAACATTATTTATATTATTATTTGGTTTTTATTAGTAATAATTTAACTAGTTAAAATAGTGATGATCATATTAAAGGAAGAATCAAATTAATTTATTATTATTATTATTTTAATTTGAAAAATTGAATTTATTTATTCTTTGATTGTATTAAAATTATACTAGATAAAATAAATATCTTCATTAAATATGCAAATAAAAATATTAAGATAATTATTTAAATTAATCTTTACAAAAAATTAAAAGCCAAAAGTAATAAAAATAAAATAGATCTAATAGATATAAAAGAAAATAAAATAAACTAATTAAAATAAATAAATAATCTACTCTTTGTGAATTATATTTAAATTATAATTAACAAATATTTTTAAGCTTTTAATTAATTATCTAAACTTTTTTATTTAATTTTATATTAAAATTTAAATTTTTTACATGGATTAAAGAAATCTATGTTGCAAAGAAATTATACAAATTTTATAGAAATTTCAATTAAAATAGTAAAAGTTAAAAGTGTAGAATCATGCAAAAGAAAAAAAAATTGTAATTAATTTTTATCTAAAAAGCTATGATAAAATAATTAAATTATTTAAAAATTAAAAATAATTAATAGAGATTTTTTAAATTTATATATCTTTATTATTTAAAATTTTTAATAATATAATTTTTTAATTAACTTCAGCTCGAATATTAGATATAGAGACTCAAATTTCATAAATATTTCTAAGTATTATAAAATTAATCAATAACTTTTCCTTTTTATACGTTAAATTCTTTTAGTTATCACCTTTCTCTTTCATTTTATTTTAACATATTATAATCATCAAGTTAAGTTAAATTCTAGAATCAATTAAATAAAATATTTTTTCTTTATTGATATTGCTAATAAAGTTTTCTAAATAAATATTTTTATTTAAATTAACTTAATTATTTTTAAAGTACTTATTTAATTATTATTTTTAATTAATAAACTAATTTCTTGCTTATTCATTTTGTGATTTTTATTTTTTTATAAAATACTTTATAATTTGATTTTTTATAATTTAATATTTTTTAAATCTAATATAACAGATAATATCACAGAAAAATTCTATTCAAATAAAGTTAAAGATGCTGTTTTTAAGGTGATCATTAAATTATTTGATTTTGAAAAAATTAAAAATTACAATTTACTGATTGTAATATATTCACCTAATTATTTTGCTAGAGATTTAAAAATTGTTACTCTTTTTTACTAAATAGTAGAAATAAAAAAAAGTTGTTCTCTAAATATGATAAATAATGTTAAATTTTAATTTTAATTTTATTTAAATTTAACCAAATTTGAATAAATTAAAAAGATATTTGATTTTTAAATTAAAATTATTATGATTTAACTATTTCCTTTATTAATAAAACATTTTTTAAATAATTTTATTTAAAATTAAATTTAATATTTAAGTTTTTATTGAGTTTCCAGCTCTTAGATTTTAAATTTTATCATGAAAATTTGAAATTAAAGGAATTTTTTAAATTAAATGCTTTTTTAGTTAATTACAAAAAAATGTTCTCCTTTAATAATTATTTGAGTGAAATAAATATAGATACAATCAAATAAGTGATTAAAATTAGTTTCTCAAATAAATATTTTTCTATATATATTTTAATATACCTTTAAATTAGTATTAAGCCTTATCTTTATTTATTTTAAGAATTTAACTAAACACAAAGTAGATATTTTTAATAATAATTTTATTTTATGTATATTTAAGTTTTAATTAATTATTTAACTAGTTTCTTTTAGTTTCATATAGAACCACTATTTTTATAAAATAAAATGGAAATTATTCTGATTCTAGACTTTTTAGCCTTTTCTATTTCTTAAGCATATCCTGATTTTTTTCCTATTTAAGATACAGATGCTGTGAGATATTACTAAGGTACAGAACCTATAATATAAAAATAATTTAAGGATTATGGATATGATCCTATTAATCAAACTAAAATTAGCATTACAGCTTGAATTAAATTCGATAAAGAAGACTAACCTTAAAATTCGGGTATTTTTGCAAAAATTTTTAAAAATTCGCAAAACTGCATTAATTTAATAATTAATCAAAATTTTACTATGCAATCAACTGAATTCTACATTTAAACTAATTTAAATAATGTTACAAAATAAAATAACTTGAAAATCAGCTTTGTAAGTGATATTTGAGTATTTGTGGGATTTTCTTTAACCTAAAGCGGATAGCTTTTTCTAGCTTTAACTCACTCCTAACTTAATAATATATTTTAAACAAATACAATTCAAAATGCTTATTGAATATAATTTAATTAAAGTGACTTTATTTGACAAGTTGTTAAAACTGCTAAATATAGAGGATTTGTTTATTCTCTTAAATATTATAAGAATTATGCTTTAAATTTAGACGATATTACAACTATTTTTAATCAACCAAATCAAGGATTTACCTCTCTTGGTAATAATCTTCCATGTTATTCTAACTGCTTAAAATGTTATGGATAAAATAGCAATAATTGCTTATAATGTATAGAAAGTTTAACTTATTAGAACGATACTTGTATTTGTCTTCAGAAACTTTCTCTTGATATTGTTTGTGCTTAATTTTGCCCTTCTACCTAATAAGACTCGGACTTAGATAATCAATGCGATTTTTGTAATGTGACTATTCCCTTTTGTGAAGAATGTTCTTAAGCTGGAGATATCTGCTATAAATGCTCTATTTTTTCGTACTGAGATGGAAAATCTTGTGTTTAATGTACTTCATACAATCCATTTTGTGCTACTTGTAACAATTAAACTTGCCTTACATGCTAATAAGGTAAAAAGCTTATCAACTAAACGTGCTAAGATTAATGTATAGACTAAGAATAAGATTATAACTAAGATGGTATTTGTTTACCTTGTGATTAGTAATTTAGTTTTTGTGATAGATGTAATGATACATAATGCTTATAATGCAAAGCAGGTTATTTCCTTTATTAGTAATAATGCAAATAATGCTAAGAAGCTATTTATAATTGTTCTGAATGCTCTTAAGATGGAAAAGAGTGTCGTAAATGTGAAGAAAGGGAATTTGAATTTAACGGGACTTGCTAACCTTGCTCAATAATTTCTAACTGCGAGTATTTTTGAGCAAATAACAACTAAAGTGTTGAATGCATAAGCTGCTAGTAGAATTATACTCTTACTAATAATAATAGTTGCATATAAGAAATTTCTAATTAAAGCTTGCTAAACTAAACTGAGAATTAAAGTGATAATGAACTTGTTTATTATAACAGCCTAGATGACTTTAATATTTCAACTTTTGAAAAATAGTTTATTTATAGCACAAATATAGTAACTTAAATTGAAATTTACATAAATACTGCTGGGTCTGTAATTATGACAGTTTCTTCCACTATTGCTTTATCTAGATTTTCATCAGGTTAAGCTTAATTTTTTTCAGCAGTTCTTATTACTCAACTTATATTAATGAACGCTTTTGTAGATGTTGAAAGAACTGACAATATAAACGCATACTATTTCATGAATTTCAGAGGTAACGAGCCTATGTCAGGAATAAATAACAACGATTTTCTAAGCTTCGATTTAGATTCTAAGAATTTAGAAGTAGATAAAGAAATTTACATTTTAATGAACTATGAGAGTTATACCTTAATAGCTAATTTAATAAGTGCTTTCTTTATTTTAGCTATATTATACCTAATAGATTTCATTCTTATTGTAATAGGAAGATTAAAATGGAAAGATAAAATAGAAAAATTGAGAAGCAAACTAACAAACAAGAAATATATTTCTTTGGTCTATAACTTAAAATATATTCAAATAACAAATGCAGTTATGTTATAGTTATATCACTTTAGTTTAAGTGATTGGTATACTGGCTTAAATTCTTTCCTTGCTGTAGTTATTTTAGTAAGTTTTTAATTTAGAACATTCAACTATACTTTATTTTCTAAAACTATCAAATATGTATCAAATATTTTAAACTTAAGGTATAGTTTAATTAGACAAATGATGAGCAAGTGAAAAAGGAGTTAGAAGAGATGAAAGAAAAGTATGTGATTTACTTTGAGTAAATAAAGTAAAATACTAAGCTACAAGTAATTTTCTAAATCTTCTTCTTGATTAGAAGATTTCTTCTCTCTTTTGCAGCTGTTATACTTGTAGAGTTCTAAATAATCTAAGTAATAATGTATCTATTAACTTGTTTGCTTCAGCTTGCTTACCTAGTTCTTTGCAGACCTTTTATAAGTACTTTATTACTGTTTTAGGAGATAGTAGGTGAAGTAGTGCTTATAATAGTTTATTTATTCAGCTTTTATTATAGAGCAAATGGTGCCAAAACATTAGCAAATGAAAAAATTTAAGAAGCTGAAAATTTAGGTAAGTTTCAAGTGTTTACTTGCTGCCTTTATACAATAATTGCATTAACAATTTCGATAGTATTATTAATAAGGGATTTGCATGCTTAATGAAAATAAAGCAAATAAAAGAAAAAGAAAGTTTAATAAGAAATTATCGCATAAAGATTAATGAACATAGATATAAGGAACGAAAGCGTCATATAATTAGAGCTAAGTTCTACAAATAAATTAACTTCAAGAGAGGAAAAAAGTTCTTAAGATCTCACTAAAGATAAAGTTTAACAAAACGATTCAAAAATAAAATTTTTAAATCAAGGTGTTAAAAGCAGGAAAAGGAAGTAGAAAATCAAAGAATAGAAAAGGAGAATTATGATTTTAGAAAATTGAGATTTAACTTTTAACTTTTTTACTAGAATTTAGTTAATTAAATTTATACAATTATAAACAATTTGCTGGCTTATCATTATAAAGCTTAACTAGCTATTTTATTTTCTATTAGTTAGTTAATTGAAATTCTCTTTAATATTATCTTCCATTATTTATTTTATTCTCTAAGAACCTTATTCTTATTAAATTTTTATTTTATATTCATTTATTATTTTTAATTATATTATCAAAGTTATTAGATTTTAATATTCGTGGCTTGTATAAAATTCTTTGGAAATATAGCTATCATAGATTCATAG
>CAMPDV010007308.1:0-17516 GCA_946699065.1 Loxodes magnus
GTTAAATAAGATTTCTAAGAAAAGTGAATAAGAAAAGTAAGAAAAAGAGTGTGAAGATCATAATTGAAAGTATCTAGAAGTTAAATAAGATTTCTAAGAAAAGTGAATAAGAAAAGTAAGAAAAAGAGTGTGAAGATCATAATTGAAAGTATCTAGAAGTTAAATAAGATTTCTAAGAAAAGTGAATAAGAAAAGATAGAAAAAGAGTGTGAAGATCATAATTGAAAGTATCTAGAAGTTAAATAAGATTTCTAAGAAAAGTGAATAAGAAAAGTAAGAAAAAGAGTGTGAAGATCATAATTGAAAGTATCTAGAAGTTAAATAAGATTTCTAAGAAAAGTGAATAAGAAAAGTAAGAAAAAGAGTGTGAAGATCATAATTGAAAGTATCTAGAAGTTAAATAAGATTTCTAAGAAAAGTGAATAAGAAAAGTAAGAAAAAGAGTGTGAAGATCATAATTGAAAGTATCTAGAAGTTAAATAAGATTTCTAAGAAAAGTGAATAATAAAAGATTGAAAAAGAGTGTGAAGATCATAATTGAAAGTATCTAGAAGTTAAATAAGATTTCTAAGAAAAGTGAATAATAAAAGTAAGAAAAAGAGTGTGAAGATCATAATTGAAAGTATCTAGAAGTTAAATAAGATTTCTAAGAAAAGTGAATAAGAAAAGTAAGAAAAAGAGTGTGAAGATCATAATTGAAAGTATCTAGAAGTTAAATAAGATTTCTAAGAAAAGTGAATAAGAAAAGTAAGAAAAAGAGTGTGAAGATCATAATTGAAAGTATCTAGAAGTTAAATAAGATTTCTAAGAAAAGTGAATAAGAAAAGTAAGAAAAAGAGTGTGAAGATCATAATTGAAAGTATCTAGAAGTTAAATAAGATTTCTAAGAAAAGTGAATAAGAAAAGTAAGAAAAAGAGTGTGAAGATCATAATTGAAAGTATCTAGAAGTTAAATAAGATTTCTAAGAAAAGTGAATAAGAAAAGTAAGAAAAAGAGTGTGAAGATCATAATTGAAAGTATCTAGAAGTTAAATAAGATTTCTAAGAAAAGTGAATAAGAAAAGTAAGAAAAAGAGTGTGAAGATCATAATTGAAAGTATCTAGAAGTTAAATAAGATTTCTAAGAAAAGTGAATAATAAAAGTAAGAAAAAGAGTGTGAAGATCATAATTGAAAGTATCTAGAAGTTAAATAAGATTTCTAAGAAAAGTGAATAAGAAAAGTAAGAAAAAGAGTGTGAAGATCATAATTGAAAGATCTAGAAGTTAAATAAGATTTCTAAGAAAAGTGAATAAGAAAAGTAAGAAAAAGAGTGTGAAGATCATAATTGAAAGTATCTAGAAGTTAAATAAGATTTCTAAGAAAAGTGAATAAGAAAAGTAAGAAAAAGAGTGTGAAGATCATAATTGAAAGTATCTAGAAGTTAAATAAGATTTCTAAGAAAAGTGAATAAGAAAAGATAGAAAAAGAGTGTGAAGATCATAATTGAAAGTATCTAGAAGTTAAATAAGATTTCTAAGAAAAGTAAGAAAAAGAGTGTGAAGATCATAATTGAAAGTATCTAGAAGTTAAATAAGATTTCTAAGAAAAGTGAATAAGAAAAGTAAGAAAAAGAGTGTGAAGATCATAATTGAAAGTATCTAGAAGTTAAATAAGATTTCTAAGAAAAGTGAATAATAAAAGTAAGAAAAAGAGTGTGAAGATCATAATTGAAAGATCTAGAAGTTAAATAAGATTTCTAAGAAAAGTGAATAAGAAAAGTAAGAAAAAGAGTGTGAAGATCATAATTGAAAGTATCTAGAAGTTAAATAAGATTTCTAAGAAAAGTGAATAAGAAAAGATAGAAAAAGAGTGTGAAGATCATAATTGAAAGATCTAGAAGTTAAATAAGATTTCTAAGAAAAGTGAATAAGAAAAGTAAGAAAAAGAGTGTGAAGATCATAATTGAAAGATCTAGAAGTTAAATAAGATTTCTAAGAAAAGTGAATAAGAAAAGATAGAAAAAGAGTGTGAAGATCATAATTGAAAGTATCTAGAAGTTAAATAAGATTTCTAAGAAAAGTAAGAAAAAGAGTGTGAAGATCATAATTGAAAGTATCTAGAAGTTAAATAAGATTTCTAAGAAAAGTGAATAAGAAAAGTAAGAAAAAGAGTGTGAAGATCATAATTGAAAGTATCTAGAAGTTAAATAAGATTTCTAAGAAAAGTGAATAAGAAAAGTAAGAAAAAGAGTGTGAAGATCATAATTGAAAGTATCTAGAAGTTAAATAAGATTTCTAAGAAAAGTGAATAATAAAAGTAAGAAAAAGAGTGTGAAGATCATAATTGAAAGTATCTAGAAGTTAAATAAGATTTCTAAGAAAAGTGAATAAGAAAAGTAAGAAAAAGAGTGTGAAGATCATAATTGAAAGATCTAGAAGTTAAATAAGATTTCTAAGAAAAGTGAATAAGAAAAGTAAGAAAAAGAGTGTGAAGATCATAATTGAAAGTATCTAGAAGTTAAATAAGATTTCTAAGAAAAGTGAATAAGAAAAGATAGAAAAAGAGTGTGAAGATCATAATTGAAAGTATCTAGAAGTTAAATAAGATTTCTAAGAAAAGTGAATAAGAAAAGTAAGAAAAAGAGTGTGAAGATCATAATTGAAAGTATCTAGAAGTTAAAAAAGATTTCTAAGAAAAGTGAATAAGAAAAGTAAGAAAAAGAGTGTGAAGATCATAATTGAAAGTATCTAGAAGTTAAATAAGATTTCTAAGAAAAGTGAATAATAAAAGATTGAAAAAGAGTGTGAAGATCATAATTGAAAGTATCTAGAAGTTAAATAAGATTTCTAAGAAAAGTGAATAAGAAAAGTAAGAAAAAGAGTGTGAAGATCATAATTGAAAGTATCTAGAAGTTAAATAAGATTTCTAAGAAAAGTGAATAATAAAAGTAAGAAAAAGAGTGTGAAGATCATAATTGAAAGTATCTAGAAGTTAAATAAGATTTCTAAGAAAAGTGAATAAGAAAAGTAAGAAAAAGAGTGTGAAGATCATAATTGAAAGTATCTAGAAGTTAAATAAGATTTCTAAGAAAAGTGAATAAGAAAAGATAGAAAAAGAGTGTGAAGATCATAATTGAAAGATCTAGAAGTTAAATAAGATTTCTAAGAAAAGTGAATAAGAAAAGTAAGAAAAAGAGTGTGAAGATCATAATTGAAAGTATCTAGAAGTTAAATAAGATTTCTAAGAAAAGTGAATAAGAAAAGTAAGAAAAAGAGTGTGAAGATCATAATTGAAAGTATCTAGAAGATAAATAAGATTTCTAAGAAAAGTGAATAAGAAAAGATAGAAAAAGAGTGTGAAGATCATAATTGAAAGTATCTAGAAGTTAAATAAGATTTCTAAGAAAAGTGAATAAGAAAAGATAGAAAAAGAGTGTGAAGATCATAATTGAAAGTATCTAGAAGTTAAATAAGATTTCTAAGAAAAGTGAATAAGAAAAGTAAGAAAAAGAGTGTGAAGATCATAATTGAAAGTATCTAGAAGTTAAATAAGATTTCTAAGAAAAGTGAATAATAAAAGATTGAAAAAGAGTGTGAAGATCATAATTGAAAGTATCTAGAAGTTAAATAAGATTTCTAAGAAAAGTGAATAAGAAAAGTAAGAAAAAGAGTGTGAAGATCATAATTGAAAGTATCTAGAAGATAAATAAGATTTCTAAGAAAAGTGAATAATAAAAGTAAGAAAAAGAGTGTGAAGATCATAATTGAAAGTATCTAGAAGTTAAATAAGATTTCTAAGAAAAATGAATAATAAAAGTAAGAAAAAGAGTGTGAAGATCATAATTGAAAGTATCTAGAAGTTAAATAAGATTTCTAAGAAAAGTGAATAAGAAAAGATAGAAAAAGAGTGTGAAGATCATAATTGAAAGTATCTAGAAGTTAAATAAGATTTCTAAGAAAAGTGAATAAGAAAAGTAAGAAAAAGAGTGTGAAGATCATAATTGAAAGTATCTAGAAGTTAAATAAGATTTCTAAGAAAAGTGAATAAGAAAAGTAAGAAAAAGAGTGTGAAGATCATAATTGAAAGTATCTAGAAGTTAAATAAGATTTCTAAGAAAAGTGAATAATAAAAGATTGAAAAAGAGTGTGAAGATCATAATTGAAAGTATCTAGAAGTTAAATAAGATTTCTAAGAAAAGTGAATAAGAAAAGTAAGAAAAAGAGTGTGAAGATCATAATTGAAAGTATCTAGAAGTTAAATAAGATTTCTAAGAAAAGTGAATAAGAAAAGTAAGAAAAAGAGTGTGAAGATCATAATTGAAAGTATCTAGAAGTTAAATAAGATTTCTAAGAAAAGTGAATAAGAAAAGTAAGAAAAAGAGTGTGAAGATCATAATTGAAAGTATCTAGAAGTTAAATAAGATTTCTAAGAAAAGTGAATAAGAAAAGTAAGAAAAAGAGTGTGAAGATCATAATTGAAAGTATCTAGAAGTTAAATAAGATTTCTAAGAAAAGTGAATAATAAAAGATTGAAAAAGAGTGTGAAGATCATAATTGAAAGTATCTAGAAGTTAAATAAGATTTCTAAGAAAAGTGAATAAGAAAAGTAAGAAAAAGAGTGTGAAGATCATAATTGAAAGTATCTAGAAGTTAAATAAGATTTCTAAGAAAAGTGAATAATAAAAGATTGAAAAAGAGTGTGAAGATCATAATTGAAAGTATCTAGAAGTTAAATAAGATTTCTAAGAAAAGTGAATAAGAAAAGTAAGAAAAAGAGTGTGAAGATCATAATTGAAAGTATCTAGAAGTTAAATAAGATTTCAAAGAAAAGTGAATAAGAAAAGATAGAAAAAGAGTGTGAAGATCATAATTGAAAGTATCTAGAAGTTAAATAAGATTTCTAAGAAAAGTGAATAAGAAAAGATAGAAAAAGAGTGTGAAGATCATAATTGAAAGTATCTAGAAGTTAAATAAGATTTCTAAGAAAAGTGAATAAGAAAAGATAGAAAAAGAGTGTGAAGATCATAATTGAAAGTATCTAGAAGTTAAATAAGATTTCTAAGAAAAGTGAATAAGAAAAGTAAGAAAAAGAGTGTGAAGATCATAATTGAAAGTATCTAGAAGATAAATAAGATTTCTAAGAAAAGTGAATAATAAAAGTAAGAAAAAGAGTGTGAAGATCATAATTGAAAGTATCTAGAAGTTAAATAAGATTTCTAAGAAAAGTGAATAAGAAAAGTAAGAAAAAGAGTGTGAAGATCATAATTGAAAGTATCTAGAAGTTAAATAAGATTTCTAAGAAAAGTGAATAATAAAAGATTGAAAAAGAGTGTGAAGATCATAATTGAAAGTATCTAGAAGTTAAATAAGATTTCTAAGAAAAGTGAATAAGAAAAGTAAGAAAAAGAGTGTGAAGATCATAATTGAAAGTATCTAGAAGTTAAATAAGATTTCTAAGAAAAGTGAATAATAAAAGATTGAAAAAGAGTGTGAAGATCATAATTGAAAGTATCTAGAAGTTAAATAAGATTTCTAAGAAAAGTGAATAAGAAAAGTAAGAAAAAGAGTGTGAAGATCATAATTGAAAGTATCTAGAAGTTAAATAAGATTTCTAAGAAAAGTGAATAAGAAAAGTAAGAAAAAGAGTGTGAAGATCATAATTGAAAGTATCTAGAAGTTAAATAAGATTTCTAAGAAAAGTGAATAAGAAAAGTAAGAAAAAGAGTGTGAAGATCATAATTGAAAGTATCTAGAAGTTAAATAAGATTTCTAAGAAAAGTGAATAATAAAAGATTGAAAAAGAGTGTGAAGATCATAATTGAAAGTATCTAGAAGTTAAATAAGATTTCTAAGAAAAGTGAATAAGAAAAGTAAGAAAAAGAGTGTGAAGATCATAATTGAAAGTATCTAGAAGTTAAATAAGATTTCTAAGAAAAGTGAATAAGAAAAGATAGAAAAAGAGTGTGAAGATCATAATTGAAAGTATCTAGAAGTTAAATAAGATTTCTAAGAAAAGTGAATAAGAAAAGTAAGAAAAAGAGTGTGAAGATCATAATTGAAAGTATCTAGAAGTTAAATAAGATTTCTAAGAAAAGTGAATAATAAAAGATTGAAAAAGAGTGTGAAGATCATAATTGAAAGTATCTAGAAGTTAAATAAGATTTCTAAGAAAAGTGAATAAGAAAAGTAAGAAAAAGAGTGTGAAGATCATAATTGAAAGTATCTAGAAGTTAAATAAGATTTCTAAGAAAAGTGAATAATAAAAGATTGAAAAAGAGTGTGAAGATCATAATTGAAAGTATCTAGAAGTTAAATAAGATTTCTAAGAAAAGTGAATAAGAAAAGTAAGAAAAAGAGTGTGAAGATCATAATTGAAAGTATCTAGAAGTTAAATAAGATTTCTAAGAAAAGTGAATAATAAAAGATTGAAAAAGAGTGTGAAGATCATAATTGAAAGTATCTAGAAGTTAAATAAGATTTCTAAGAAAAGTGAATAAGAAAAGTAAGAAAAAGAGTGTGAAGATCATAATTGAAAGTATCTAGAAGTTAAATAAGATTTCAAAGAAAAGTGAATAAGAAAAGATAGAAAAAGAGTGTGAAGATCATAATTGAAAGTATCTAGAAGTTAAATAAGATTTCTAAGAAAAGTGAATAAGAAAAGTAAGAAAAAGAGTGTGAAGATCATAATTGAAAGTATCTAGAAGTTAAATAAGATTTCTAAGAAAAGTGAATAATAAAAGATTGAAAAAGAGTGTGAAGATCATAATTGAAAGTATCTAGAAGTTAAATAAGATTTCTAAGAAAAGTGAATAAGAAAAGTAAGAAAAAGAGTGTGAAGATCATAATTGAAAGTATCTAGAAGATAAATAAGATTTCTAAGAAAAGTGAATAATAAAAGTAAGAAAAAGAGTGTGAAGATCATAATTGAAAGTATCTAGAAGTTAAATAAGATTTCTAAGAAAAGTGAATAAGAAAAGTAAGAAAAAGAGTGTGAAGATCATAATTGAAAGTATCTAGAAGTTAAATAAGATTTCTAAGAAAAGTGAATAATAAAAGATTGAAAAAGAGTGTGAAGATCATAATTGAAAGTATCTAGAAGTTAAATAAGATTTCTAAGAAAAGTGAATAAGAAAAGTAAGAAAAAGAGTGTGAAGATCATAATTGAAAGTATCTAGAAGTTAAATAAGATTTCTAAGAAAAGTGAATAATAAAAGATTGAAAAAGAGTGTGAAGATCATAATTGAAAGTATCTAGAAGTTAAATAAGATTTCTAAGAAAAGTGAATAAGAAAAGTAAGAAAAAGAGTGTGAAGATCATAATTGAAAGTATCTAGAAGTTAAATAAGATTTCTAAGAAAAGTGAATAAGAAAAGTAAGAAAAAGAGTGTGAAGATCATAATTGAAAGTATCTAGAAGTTAAATAAGATTTCTAAGAAAAGTGAATAAGAAAAGTAAGAAAAAGAGTGTGAAGATCATAATTGAAAGTATCTAGAAGTTAAATAAGATTTCTAAGAAAAGTGAATAAGAAAAGTAAGAAAAAGAGTGTGAAGATCATAATTGAAAGTATCTAGAAGTTAAATAAGATTTCTAAGAAAAGTGAATAATAAAAGTAAGAAAAAGAGTGTGAAGATCATAATTGAAAGATCTAGAAGTTAAATAAGATTTCTAAGAAAAGTGAATAAGAAAAGATAGAAAAAGAGTGTGAAGATCATAATTGAAAGTATCTAGAAGTTAAATAAGATTTCTAAGAAAAGTGAATAAGAAAAGTAAGAAAAAGAGTGTGAAGATCATAATTGAAAGTATCTAGAAGTTAAATAAGATTTCTAAGAAAAGTGAATAATAAAAGTAAGAAAAAGAGTGTGAAGATCATAATTGAAAGATCTAGAAGTTAAATAAGATTTCTAAGAAAAGTGAATAAGAAAAGTAAGAAAAAGAGTGTGAAGATCATAATTGAAAGTATCTAGAAGTTAAATAAGATTTCTAAGAAAAGTGAATAAGAAAAGTAAGAAAAAGAGTGTGAAGATCATAATTGAAAGTATCTAGAAGTTAAATAAGATTTCTAAGAAAAGTGAATAAGAAAAGTAAGAAAAAGAGTGTGAAGATCATAATTGAAAGTATCTAGAAGTTAAATAAGATTTCTAAGAAAAGTGAATAAGAAAAGTAAGAAAAAGAGTGTGAAGATCATAATTGAAAGTATCTAGAAGTTAAATAAGATTTCTAAGAAAAGTGAATAAGAAAAGATAGAAAAAGAGTGTGAAGATCATAATTGAAAGTATCTAGAAGTTAAATAAGATTTCTAAGAAAAGTGAATAAGAAAAGTAAGAAAAAGAGTGTGAAGATCATAATTGAAAGTATCTAGAAGTTAAATAAGATTTCTAAGAAAAGTGAATAAGAAAAGATAGAAAAAGAGTGTGAAGATCATAATTGAAAGTATCTAGAAGTTAAATAAGATTTCTAAGAAAAGTGAATAAGAAAAGTAAGAAAAAGAGTGTGAAGATCATAATTGAAAGTATCTAGAAGTTAAATAAGATTTCTAAGAAAAGTGAATAAGAAAAGTAAGAAAAAGAGTGTGAAGATCATAATTGAAAGTATCTAGAAGTTAAATAAGATTTCTAAGAAAAGTGAATAAGAAAAGTAAGAAAAAGAGTGTGAAGATCATAATTGAAAGTATCTAGAAGTTAAATAAGATTTCTAAGAAAAGTGAATAAGAAAAGATAGAAAAAGAGTGTGAAGATCATAATTGAAAGTATCTAGAAGTTAAATAAGATTTCTAAGAAAAGTGAATAAGAAAAGTAAGAAAAAGAGTGTGAAGATCATAATTGAAAGTATCTAGAAGTTAAATAAGATTTCTAAGAAAAGTGAATAAGAAAAGTAAGAAAAAGAGTGTGAAGATCATAATTGAAAGATCTAGAAGTTAAATAAGATTTCTAAGAAAAGTGAATAAGAAAAGTAAGAAAAAGAGTGTGAAGATCATAATTGAAAGTATCTAGAAGTTAAATAAGATTTCAAAGAAAAGTGAATAAGAAAAGATAGAAAAAGAGTGTGAAGATCATAATTGAAAGTATCTAGAAGTTAAATAAGATTTCTAAGAAAAGTGAATAAGAAAAGTAAGAAAAAGAGTGTGAAGATCATAATTGAAAGTATCTAGAAGTTAAATAAGATTTCTAAGAAAAGTGAATAAGAAAAGATAGAAAAAGAGTGTGAAGATCATAATTGAAAGTATCTAGAAGTTAAATAAGATTTCTAAGAAAAGTGAATAAGAAAAGATAGAAAAAGAGTGTGAAGATCATAATTGAAAGTATCTAGAAGTTAAATAAGATTTCTAAGAAAAGTGAATAAGAAAAGATAGAAAAAGAGTGTGAAGATCATAATTGAAAGTATCTAGAAGTTAAATAAGATTTCTAAGAAAAGTGAATAAGAAAAGTAAGAAAAAGAGTGTGAAGATCATAATTGAAAGTATCTAGAAGTTAAATAAGATTTCTAAGAAAAGTGAATAAGAAAAGTAAGAAAAAGAGTGTGAAGATCATAATTGAAAGATCTAGAAGTTAAATAAGATTTCTAAGAAAAGTGAATAAGAAAAGTAAGAAAAAGAGTGTGAAGATCATAATTGAAAGTATCTAGAAGTTAAATAAGATTTCTAAGAAAAGTGAATAAGAAAAGATAGAAAAAGAGTGTGAAGATCATAATTGAAAGTATCTAGAAGTTAAATAAGATTTCTAAGAAAAGTGAATAATAAAAGTAAGAAAAAGAGTGTGAAGATCATAATTGAAAGTATCTAGAAGTTAAATAAGATTTCTAAGAAAAGTGAATAAGAAAAGTAAGAAAAAGAGTGTGAAGATCATAATTGAAAGTATCTAGAAGTTAAATAAGATTTCTAAGAAAAGTGAATAAGAAAAGTAAGAAAAAGAGTGTGAAGATCATAATTGAAAGTATCTAGAAGTTAAATAAGATTTCTAAGAAAAGTGAATAAGAAAAGATAGAAAAAGAGTGTGAAGATCATAATTGAAAGTATCTAGAAGTTAAATAAGATTTCTAAGAAAAGTGAATAAGAAAAGATAGAAAAAGAGTGTGAAGATCATAATTGAAAGTATCTAGAAGTTAAATAAGATTTCTAAGAAAAGTGAATAAGAAAAGTAAGAAAAAGAGTGTGAAGATCATAATTGAAAGTATCTAGAAGTTAAATAAGATTTCTAAGAAAAGTGAATAAGAAAAGTAAGAAAAAGAGTGTGAAGATCATAATTGAAAGTATCTAGAAGTTAAATAAGATTTCTAAGAAAAGTGAATAAGAAAAGTAAGAAAAAGAGTGTGAAGATCATAATTGAAAGTATCTAGAAGTTAAATAAGATTTCTAAGAAAAGTGAATAATAAAAGTAAGAAAAAGAGTGTGAAGATCATAATTGAAAGTATCTAGAAGTTAAATAAGATTTCTAAGAAAAGTGAATAAGAAAAGTAAGAAAAAGAGTGTGAAGATCATAATTGAAAGTATCTAGAAGTTAAATAAGATTTCTAAGAAAAGTGAATAATAAAAGTAAGAAAAAGAGTGTGAAGATCATAATTGAAAGTATCTAGAAGTTAAATAAGATTTCTAAGAAAAGTGAATAAGAAAAGTAAGAAAAAGAATGTGAAGATCATAATTGAAAGTATCTAGAAGTTAAATAAGATTTCTAAGAAAAGTGAATAAGAAAAGATAGAAAAAGAGTGTGAAGATCATAATTGAAAGTATCTAGAAGTTAAATAAGATTTCTAAGAAAAGTGAATAATAAAAGTAAGAAAAAGAGTGTGAAGATCATAATTGAAAGTATCTAGAAGTTAAATAAGATTTCTAAGAAAAGTGAATAAGAAAAGATAGAAAAAGAGTGTGAAGATCATAATTGAAAGTATCTAGAAGTTAAATAAGATTTCTAAGAAAAGTGAATAATAAAAGTAAGAAAAAGAGTGTGAAGATCATAATTGAAAGTATCTAGAAGTTAAATAAGATTTCTAAGAAAAGTGAATAAGAAAAGTAAGAAAAAGAGTGTGAAGATCATAATTGAAAGTATCTAGAAGTTAAATAAGATTTCTAAGAAAAGTGAATAAGAAAAGTAAGAAAAAGAGTGTGAAGATCATAATTGAAAGTATCTAGAAGTTAAATAAGATTTCTAAGAAAAGTGAATAAGAAAAGTAAGAAAAAGAGTGTGAAGATCATAATTGAAAGTATCTAGAAGTTAAATAAGATTTCTAAGAAAAGTGAATAAGAAAAGTAAGAAAAAGAATGTGAAGATCATAATTGAAAGTATCTAGAAGTTAAATAAGATTTCTAAGAAAAGTGAATAAGAAAAGATAGAAAAAGAGTGTGAAGATCATAATTGAAAGTATCTAGAAGTTAAATAAGATTTCTAAGAAAAGTGAATAATAAAAGTAAGAAAAAGAGTGTGAAGATCATAATTGAAAGTATCTAGAAGTTAAATAAGATTTCTAAGAAAAGTGAATAAGAAAAGATAGAAAAAGAGTGTGAAGATCATAATTGAAAGTATCTAGAAGTTAAATAAGATTTCTAAGAAAAGTGAATAATAAAAGTAAGAAAAAGAGTGTGAAGATCATAATTGAAAGTATCTAGAAGTTAAATAAGATTTCTAAGAAAAGTGAATAAGAAAAGTAAGAAAAAGAATGTGAAGATCATAATTGAAAGTATCTAGAAGTTAAATAAGATTTCTAAGAAAAGTGAATAAGAAAAGTAAGAAAAAGAGTGTGAAGATCATAATTGAAAGATCTAGAAGTTAAATAAGATTTCTAAGAAAAGTGAATAAGAAAAGTAAGAAAAAGAGTGTGAAGATCATAATTGAAAGTATCTAGAAGTTAAATAAGATTTCAAAGAAAAGTGAATAAGAAAAGATAGAAAAAGAGTGTGAAGATCATAATTGAAAGTATCTAGAAGTTAAATAAGATTTCTAAGAAAAATGAATAAGAAAAGTAAGAAAAAGAGTGTGAAGATCATAATTGAAAGTATCTAGAAGTTAAATAAGATTTCTAAGAAAAGTGAATAAGAAAAGTAAGAAAAAGAGTGTGAAGATCATAATTGAAAGTATCTAGAAGTTAAATAAGATTTCTAAGAAAAGTGAATAAGAAAAGATAGAAAAAGAGTGTGAAGATCATAATTGAAAGTATCTAGAAGTTAAATAAGATTTCTAAGAAAAGTGAATAAGAAAAGTAAGAAAAAGAGTGTGAAGATCATAATTGAAAGTATCTAGAAGTTAAATAAGATTTCTAAGAAAAGTGAATAAGAAAAGATAGAAAAAGAGTGTGAAGATCATAATTGAAAGTATCTAGAAGTTAAATAAGATTTCTAAGAAAAGTGAATAAGAAAAGATAGAAAAAGAGTGTGAAGATCATAATTGAAAGTATCTAGAAGTTAAATAAGATTTCTAAGAAAAGTGAATAAGAAAAGTAAGAAAAAGAGTGTGAAGATCATAATTGAAAGTATCTAGAAGTTAAATAAGATTTCTAAGAAAAGTGAATAAGAAAAGTAAGAAAAAGAGTGTGAAGATCATAATTGAAAGTATCTAGAAGTTAAATAAGATTTCTAAGAAAAGTGAATAAGAAAAGATAGAAAAAGAGTGTGAAGATCATAATTGAAAGTATCTAGAAGTTAAATAAGATTTCTAAGAAAAGTGAATAAGAAAAGTAAGAAAAAGAGTGTGAAGATCATAATTGAAAGTATCTAGAAGTTAAATAAGATTTCTAAGAAAAGTGAATAAGAAAAGTAAGAAAAAGAGTGTGAAGATCATAATTGAAAGTATCTAGAAGTTAAATAAGATTTCTAAGAAAAGTGAATAATAAAAGATAGAAAAAGAGTGTGAAGATCATAATTGAAAGTATCTAGAAGTTAAATAAGATTTCTAAGAAAAGTGAATAATAAAAGTAAGAAAAAGAGTGTGAAGATCATAATTGAAAGTATCTAGAAGTTAAATAAGATTTCTAAGAAAAGTGAATAAGAAAAGTAAGAAAAAGAGTGTGAAGATCATAATTGAAAGTATCTAGAAGTTAAATAAGATTTCTAAGAAAAGTGAATAATAAAAGTAAGAAAAAGAGTGTGAAGATCATAATTGAAAGTATCTAGAAGTTAAATAAGATTTCTAAGAAAAGTGAATAAGAAAAGTAAGAAAAAGAATGTGAAGATCATAATTGAAAGTATCTAGAAGTTAAATAAGATTTCTAAGAAAAGTGAATAAGAAAAGATAGAAAAAGAGTGTGAAGATCATAATTGAAAGTATCTAGAAGTTAAATAAGATTTCTAAGAAAAGTGAATAAGAAAAGATAGAAAAAGAGTGTGAAGATCATAATTGAAAGTATCTAGAAGTTAAATAAGATTTCTAAGAAAAGTGAATAAGAAAAGTAAGAAAAAGAGTGTGAAGATCATAATTGAAAGTATCTAGAAGTTAAATAAGATTTCTAAGAAAAGTAAGAAAAAGAGTGTGAAGATCATAATTGAAAGTATCTAGAAGTTAAATAAGATTTCTAAGAAAAGTGAATAATAAAAGTAAGAAAAAGAGTGTGAAGATCATAATTGAAAGATCTAGAAGTTAAATAAGATTTCTAAGAAAAGTGAATAAGAAAAGTAAGAAAAAGAGTGTGAAGATCATAATTGAAAGTATCTAGAAGTTAAATAAGATTTCTAAGAAAAGTGAATAAGAAAAGATAGAAAAAGAGTGTGAAGATCATAATTGAAAGTATCTAGAAGTTAAATAAGATTTCTAAGAAAAATGAATAAGAAAAGTAAGAAAAAGAGTGTGAAGATCATAATTGAAAGTATCTAGAAGTTAAATAAGATTTCTAAGAAAAGTGAATAATAAAAGTAAGAAAAAGAGTGTGAAGATCATAATTGAAAGTATCTAGAAGTTAAATAAGATTTCTAAGAAAAGTGAATAAGAAAAGTAAGAAAAAGAGTGTGAAGATCATAATTGAAAGTATCTAGAAGTTAAATAAGATTTCTAAGAAAAGTGAATAAGAAAAGTAAGAAAAAGAGTGTGAAGATCATAATTGAAAGTATCTAGAAGTTAAATAAGATTTCTAAGAAAAGTGAATAAGAAAAGATAGAAAAAGAGAGTGAAGATCATAATTGAAAGTATCTAGAAGTTAAATAAGATTTCTAAGAAAAGTGAATAAGAAAAGATAGAAAAAGAGTGTGAAGATCATAATTGAAAGTATCTAGAAGTTAAATAAGATTTCTAAGAAAAGTGAATAAGAAAAGTAAGAAAAAGAGTGTGAAGATCATAATTGAAAGTATCTAGAAGTTAAATAAGATTTCTAAGAAAAGTAAGAAAAAGAGTGTGAAGATCATAATTGAAAGTATCTAGAAGTTAAATAAGATTTCTAAGAAAAGTGAATAAGAAAAGATAGAAAAAGAGAGTGAAGATCATAATTGAAAGTATCTAGAAGTTAAATAAGATTTCTAAGAAAAGTGAATAATAAAAGTAAGAAAAAGAGTGTGAAGATCATAATTGAAAGATCTAGAAGTTAAATAAGATTTCTAAGAAAAGTGAATAAGAAAAGTAAGAAAAAGAGTGTGAAGATCATAATTGAAAGTATCTAGAAGTTAAATAAGATTTCTAAGAAAAGTGAATAAGAAAAGATAGAAAAAGAGTGTGAAGATCATAATTGAAAGATCTAGAAGTTAAATAAGATTTCTAAGAAAAGTGAATAAGAAAAGATAGAAAAAGAGTGTGAAGATCATAATTGAAAGTATCTAGAAGTTAAATAAGATTTCTAAGAAAAGTGAATAAGAAAAGTAAGAAAAAGAGTGTGAAGATCATAATTGAAAGTATCTAGAAGTTAAATAAGATTTCTAAGAAAAGTGAATAAGAAAAGTAAGAAAAAGAGTGTGAAGATCATAATTGAAAGTATCTAGAAGATAAATAAGATTTCTAAGAAAAGTGAATAATAAAAGTAAGAAAAAGAGTGTGAAGATCATAATTGAAAGTATCTAGAAGTTAAAAAAGATTTCTAAGAAAAGTGAATAAGAAAAGATAGAAAAAGAGTGTGAAGATCATAATTGAAAGTATCTAGAAGTTAAATAAGATTTCTAAGAAAAGTGAATAAGAAAAGATAGAAAAAGAGTGTGAAGATCATAATTGAAAGTATCTAGAAGTTAAATAAGATTTCTAAGAAAAGTGAATAATAAAAGTAAGAAAAAGAGTGTGAAGATCATAATTGAAAGTATCTAGAAGTTAAATAAGATTTCTAAGAAAAGTGAATAAGAAAAGATAGAAAAAGAGTGTGAAGATCATAATTGAAAGTATCTAGAAGTTAAATAAGATTTCTAAGAAAAGTGAATAAGAAAAGTAAGAAAAAGAGTGTGAAGATCATAATTGAAAGTATCTAGAAGTTAAATAAGATTTCTAAGAAAAGTGAATAAGAAAAGATAGAAAAAGAGTGTGAAGATCATAATTGAAAGTATCTAGAAGTTAAAAAAGATTTCTAAGAAAAGTGAATAAGAAAAGTAAGAAAAAGAGTGTGAAGATCATAATTGAAAGTATCTAGAAGTTAAATAAGATTTCTAAGAAAAGTGAATAAGAAAAGATAGAAAAAGAGTGTGAAGATCATAATTGAAAGTATCTAGAAGTTAAATAAGATTTCTAAGAAAAGTGAATAAGAAAAGTAAGAAAAAGAGTGTGAAGATCATAATTGAAAGTATCTAGAAGTTAAATAAGATTTCTAAGAAAAGTGAATAAGAAAAGATAGAAAAAGAGTGTGAAGATCATAATTGAAAGTATCTAGAAGTTAAATAAGATTTCTAAGAAAAGTAAGAAAAAGAGTGTGAAGATCATAATTGAAAGTATCTAGAAGTTAAATAAGATTTCTAAGAAAAGTGAATAAGAAAAGTAAGAAAAAGAGTGTGAAGATCATAATTGAAAGTATCTAGAAGTTAAATAAGATTTCTAAGAAAAGTGAATAAGAAAAGTAAGAAAAAGAGTGTGAAGATCATAATTGAAAGTATCTAGAAGTTAAATAAGATTTCTAAGAAAAGTGAATAAGAAAAGTAAGAAAAAGAGTGTGAAGATCATAATTGAAAGTATCTAGAAGTTAAATAAGATTTCTAAGAAAAGTGAATAAGAAAAGTAAGAAAAAGAGTGTGAAGATCATAATTGAAAGTATCTAGAAGTTAAATAAGATTTCTAAGAAAAGTGAATAAGAAAAGTAAGAAAAAGAGTGTGAAGATCATAATTGAAAGTATCTAGAAGTTAAATAAGATTTCTAAGAAAAGTGAATAAGAAAAGATAGAAAAAGAGTGTGAAGATCATAATTGAAAGTATCTAGAAGTTAAATAAGATTTCTAAGAAAAGTGAATAAGAAAAGATAGAAAAAGAGTGTGAAGATCATAATTGAAAGTATCTAGAAGTTAAATAAGATTTCTAAGAAAAGTGAATAAGAAAAGTAAGAAAAAGAGTGTGAAGATCATAATTGAAAGTATCTAGAAGTTAAATAAGATTTCTAAGAAAAGTGAATAAGAAAAGTAAGAAAAAGAGTGTGAAGATCATAATTGAAAGTATCTAGAAGTTAAATAAGATTTCTAAGAAAAGTGAATAATAAAAGATTGAAAAAGAGTGTGAAGATCATAATTGAAAGTATCTAGAAGTTAAATAAGATTTCTAAGAAAAGTGAATAATAAAAGTAAGAAAAAGAGTGTGAAGATCATAATTGAAAGTATCTAGAAGTTAAATAAGATTTCTAAGAAAAGTGAATAAGAAAAGATAGAAAAAGAGTGTGAAGATCATAATTGAAAGTATCTAGAAGTTAAATAAGATTTCTAAGAAAAGTGAATAAGAAAAGATAGAAAAAGAGTGTGAAGATCATAATTGAAAGTATCTAGAAGTTAAATAAGATTTCTAAGAAAAGTGAATAAGAAAAGTAAGAAAAAGAGTGTGAAGATCATAATTGAAAGTATCTAGAAGTTAAATAAGATTTCTAAGAAAAGTAAGAAAAAGAGTGTGAAGATCATAATTGAAAGTATCTAGAAGTTAAATAAGATTTCTAAGAAAAGTGAATAATAAAAGTAAGAAAAAGAGTGTGAAGATCATAATTGAAAGATCTAGAAGTTAAATAAGATTTCTAAGAAAAGTGAATAAGAAAAGTAAGAAAAAGAGTGTGAAGATCATAATTGAAAGTATCTAGAAGTTAAATAAGATTTCTAAGAAAAGTGAATAAGAAAAGATAGAAAAAGAGTGTGAAGATCATAATTGAAAGTATCTAGAAGTTAAATAAGATTTCTAAGAAAAATGAATAAGAAAAGTAAGAAAAAGAGTGTGAAGATCATAATTGAAAGTATCTAGAAGTTAAATAAGATTTCTAAGAAAAGTGAATAATAAAAGTAAGAAAAAGAGTGTGAAGATCATAATTGAAAGTATCTAGAAGTTAAATAAGATTTCTAAGAAAAGTGAATAAGAAAAGTAAGAAAAAGAGTGTGAAGATCATAATTGAAAGTATCTAGAAGTTAAATAAGATTTCTAAGAAAAGTGAATAAGAAAAGTAAGAAAAAGAGTGTGAAGATCATAATTGAAAGT
>CAMPDV010007309.1:0-13516 GCA_946699065.1 Loxodes magnus
TGTAATTTTTAAAGTAAAAAAAACATTGTTTTTATTAGTGTTTTGAAGTGAGAATACAAATTTTAATACCAGAGTGAGTTAACAATGTATGAAAAATAGTTGTGTAATTTTTAAAGTAAAAAAAACATTGTTTTATTAGTGTTTTGAAGTGAGAATACGAAATTTTAATACCAGAGTGAGTTAACAATGTATGAAAAATAGTTGTGTAATTTTTAAAGTAAAAAAAACATTGTTTTTATTAGTGTTTTGAAGTGAGAATACGAAATTTTAATACCAGAGTGAGTTAACAATGTATGAAAAATAGTTGTGTAATTTTTAAAGTAAAAAAAACTTTGTTTTATAAGTGTTTTGAAGTGAGAATACGAAATTTTAATACCAGAGTGAGTTAACAATGTATGAAAAATAGTTGTGTAATTTTTAAAGTAAAAAAAACATTGTTTTATTAGTGTTTTGAAGTGAGAATACGAAATTTTAATACCAGAGTGAGTTAACAATGTATGAAAAATAGTTGTGTAATTTTTAAAGTAAAAAAAAACATTGTTTTATAAGTGTTTTGAAGTGAGAATACGAAATTTTAATACCAGAGTGAGTTAACAATGTATGAAAAATAGTTGTGTAATTTTTAAAGTAAAAAAAACATTGTTTTATTAGTGTTTTGAAGTGAGAATACGAAATTTTAATACCAGAGTGAGTTAACAATGTATGAAAAATAGTTGTGTAATTTTTAAAGTAAAAAAAAACATTGTTTTATAAGTGTTTTGAAGTGAGAATACGAAATTTTAATACCAGAGTGAGTTAACAATGTATGAAAAATAGTTGTGTAATTTTTAAAGTAAAAAAAACATTGTTTTTATTAGTGTTTTGAAGTGAGAATACGAAATTTTAATACCAGAGTGAGTTAACAATGTATGAAAAATAGTTGTGTAATTTTTAAAGTAAAAAAAAACATTGTTTTTATTAGTGTTTTGAAGTGAGAATACGAAATTTTAATACCAGAGTGAGTTAACAATGTATGAAAATAGTTGTGTAATTTTTAAAGTAAAAAAAAAACATTGTTTTTATAAGTGTTTTGAAGTGAGAATACGAAATTTTAATACCAGAGTGAGTTAACAATGTATGAAAAATAGTTGTGTAATTTTTAAAGTAAAAAAAACATTGTTTTTATTAGTGTTTTGAAGTGAGAATACGAAATTTTAATACCAGAGTGAGTTAACAATGTATGAAAAATAGTTGTGTAATTTTTAAAGTAAAAAAAACATTGTTTTTATTAGTGTTTTGAAGTGAGAATACGAAATTTTAATACCAGAGTGAGTTAACAATGTATGAAAAATAGTTGTGTAATTTTTAAAGTAAAAAAAACATTGTTTTTATTAGTGTTTTGAAGTGAGAATACGAAATTTTAATACCAGAGTGAGTTAACAATGTATGAAAAATAGTTGTGTAATTTTTAAAGTAAAAAAAACATTGTTTTTATAAGTGTTTTGAAGTGAGAATACGAAATTTTAATACCAGAGTGAGTTAACAATGTATGAAAAATAGTTGTGTAATTTTTAAAGTAAAAAAAACATTGTTTTTATTAGTGTTTTGAAGTGAGAATACGAAATTTTAATACCAGAGTGAGTTAACAATGTATGAAAAATAGTTGTGTAATTTTTAAAGTAAAAAAAACATTGTTTTATAAGTGTTTTGAAGTGAGAATACGAAATTTTAATACCAGAGTGAGTTAACAATGTATGAAAAATAGTTGTGTAATTTTTAAAGTAAAAAAAACTTTGTTTTATTAGTGTTTTGAAGTGAGAATACGAAATTTTAATACCAGAGTGAGTTAACAATGTATGAAAAATAGTTGTGTAATTTTTAAAGTAAAAAAAAACATTGTTTTTATTAGTGTTTTGAAGTGAGAATACGAAATTTTAATACCAGAGTGAGTTAACAATGTATGAAAAATAGTTGTGTAATTTTTAAAGTAAAAAAAAACATTGTTTTATAAGTGTTTTGAAGTGAGAATACGAAATTTTAATACCAGAGTGAGTTAACAATGTATGAAAAATAGTTGTGTAATTTTTAAAGTAAAAAAAACATTGTTTTTATTAGTGTTTTGAAGTGAGAATACGAAATTTTAATACCAGAGTGAGTTAACAATGTATGAAAAATAGTTGTGTAATTTTTAAAGTAAAAAAAAACATTGTTTTTATTAGTGTTTTGAAGTGAGAATACGAAATTTTAATACCAGAGTGAGTTAACAATGTATGAAAAATAGTTGTGTAATTTTTAAAGTAAAAAAAAACATTGTTTTTATTAGTGTTTTGAAGTGAGAATACAAATTTTAATACCAGAGTGAGTTAACAATGTATGAAAAATAGTTGTGTAATTTTTAAAGTAAAAAAAACATTGTTTTTATTAGTGTTTTGAAGTGAGAATACGAAATTTTAATACCAGAGTGAGTTAACAATGTATGAAAAATAGTTGTGTAATTTTTAAAGTAAAAAAAAACATTGTTTTATTAGTGTTTTGAAGTGAGAATACGAAATTTTAATACCAGAGTGAGTTAACAATGTATGAAAAATAGTTGTGTAATTTTTAAAGTAAAAAAAAACATTGTTTTTATTAGTGTTTTGAAGTGAGAATACGAAATTTTAATACCAGAGTGAGTTAACAATGTATGAAAAATAGTTGTGTAATTTTTAAAGTAAAAAAAACATTGTTTTTATTAGTGTTTTGAAGTGAGAATACGAAATTTTAATACCAGAGTGAGTTAACAATGTATGAAAAATAGTTGTGTAATTTTTAAAGTAAAAAAAACATTGTTTTTATTAGTGTTTTGAAGTGAGAATACGAAATTTTAATACCAGAGTGAGTTAACAATGTATGAAAAATAGTTGTGTAATTTTTAAAGTAAAAAAAACATTGTTTTTATTAGTGTTTTGAAGTGAGAATACGAAATTTTAATACCAGAGTGAGTTAACAATGTATGAAAAATAGTTGTGTAATTTTTAAAGTAAAAAAAACATTGTTTTTATTAGTGTTTTGAAGTGAGAATACGAAATTTTAATACCAGAGTGAGTTAACAATGTATGAAAAATAGTTGTGTAATTTTTAAAGTAAAAAAAAACATTGTTTTATAAGTGTTTTGAAGTGAGAATACGAAATTTTAATACCAGAGTGAGTTAACAATGTATGAAAAATAGTTGTGTAATTTTTAAAGTAAAAAAAAACATTGTTTTATTAGTGTTTTGAAGTGAGAATACGAAATTTTAATACCAGAGTGAGTTAACAATGTATGAAAAATAGTTGTGTAATTTTTAAAGTAAAAAAAAACATTGTTTTTATTAGTGTTTTGAAGTGAGAATACGAAATTTTAATACCAGAGTGAGTTAACAATGTATGAAAAATAGTTGTGTAATTTTTAAAGTAAAAAAAAACATTGTTTTATAAGTGTTTTGAAGTGAGAATACGAAATTTTAATACCAGAGTGAGTTAACAATGTATGAAAAATAGTTGTGTAATTTTTAAAGTAAAAAAAACATTGTTTTTATTAGTGTTTTGAAGTGAGAATACGAAATTTTAATACCAGAGTGAGTTAACAATGTATGAAAAATAGTTGTGTAATTTTTAAAGTAAAAAAAAACATTGTTTTTATTAGTGTTTTGAAGTGAGAATACGAAATTTTAATACCAGAGTGAGTTAACAATGTATGAAAAATAGTTGTGTAATTTTTAAAGTAAAAAAAAACATTGTTTTTATTAGTGTTTTGAAGTGAGAATACAAATTTTAATACCAGAGTGAGTTAACAATGTATGAAAAATAGTTGTGTAATTTTTAAAGTAAAAAAAACATTGTTTTTATTAGTGTTTTGAAGTGAGAATACGAAATTTTAATACCAGAGTGAGTTAACAATGTATGAAAAATAGTTGTGTAATTTTTAAAGTAAAAAAAAACATTGTTTTATTAGTGTTTTGAAGTGAGAATACGAAATTTTAATACCAGAGTGAGTTAACAATGTATGAAAAATAGTTGTGTAATTTTTAAAGTAAAAAAAAACATTGTTTTTATTAGTGTTTTGAAGTGAGAATACGAAATTTTAATACCAGAGTGAGTTAACAATGTATGAAAAATAGTTGTGTAATTTTTAAAGTAAAAAAAACATTGTTTTTATTAGTGTTTTGAAGTGAGAATACAAATTTTAATACCAGAGTGAGTTAACAATGTATGAAAAATAGTTGTGTAATTTTTAAAGTAAAAAAAAACATTGTTTTTATTAGTGTTTTGAAGTGAGAATACGAAATTTTAATACCAGAGTGAGTTAACAATGTATGAAAAATAGTTGTGTAATTTTTAAAGTAAAAAAAAAACATTGTTTTTATTAGTGTTTTGAAGTGAGAATACGAAATTTTAATACCAGAGTGAGTTAACAATGTATGAAAATAGTTGTGTAATTTTTAAAGTAAAAAAAACATTGTTTTATAAGTGTTTTGAAGTGAGAATACGAAATTTTAATACCAGAGTGAGTTAACAATGTATGAAAAATAGTTGTGTAATTTTTAAAGTAAAAAAAAACTTTGTTTTATAAGTGTTTTGAAGTGAGAATACGAAATTTTAATACCAGAGTGAGTTAACAATGTATGAAAAATAGTTGTGTAATTTTTAAAGTAAAAAAAAACATTGTTTTTATTAGTGTTTTGAAGTGAGAATACGAAATTTTAATACCAGAGTGAGTTAACAATGTATGAAAAATAGTTGTGTAATTTTTAAAGTAAAAAAAAACATTGTTTTTATTAGTGTTTTGAAGTGAGAATACGAAATTTTAATACCAGAGTGAGTTAACAATGTATGAAAAATAGTTGTGTAATTTTTAAAGTAAAAAAAAACATTGTTTTTATTAGTGTTTTGAAGTGAGAATAGAAATTTTAATACCAGAGTGAGTTAACAATGTATGAAAAATAGTTGTGTAATTTTTAAAGTAAAAAAAAACATTGTTTTTATTAGTGTTTTGAAGTGAGAATACGAAATTTTAATACCAGAGTGAGTTAACAATGTATGAAAAATAGTTGTGTAATTTTTAAAGTAAAAAAAAACATTGTTTTTATTAGTGTTTTGAAGTGAGAATACGAAATTTTAATACCAGAGTGAGTTAACAATGTATGAAAAATAGTTGTGTAATTTTTAAAGTAAAAAAAACATTGTTTTTATTAGTGTTTTGAAGTGAGAATACGAAATTTTAATACCAGAGTGAGTTAACAATGTATGAAAAATAGTTGTGTAATTTTTAAAGTAAAAAAAACATTGTTTTTATTAGTGTTTTGAAGTGAGAATACGAAATTTTAATACCAGAGTGAGTTAACAATGTATGAAAAATAGTTGTGTAATTTTTAAAGTAAAAAAAAACATTGTTTTATTAGTGTTTTGAAGTGAGAATACGAAATTTAATACCAGAGTGAGTTAACAATGTATGAAAAATAGTTGTGTAATTTTTAAAGTAAAAAAAACATTGTTTTTATTAGTGTTTTGAAGTGAGAATACGAAATTTTAATACCAGAGTGAGTTAACAATGTATGAAAAATAGTTGTGTAATTTTTGAAGTAAAAAAAAACATTGTTTTTATTAGTGTTTTGAAGTGAGAATACGAAATTTTAATACCAGAGTGAGTTAACAATGTATGAAAAATAGTTGTGTAATTTTTAAAGTAAAAAAAAACATTGTTTTTATAAGTGTTTTGAAGTGAGAATACGAAATTTTAATACCAGAGTGAGTTAACAATGTATGAAAAATAGTTGTGTAATTTTTAAAGTAAAAAAAAACATTGTTTTTATTAGTGTTTTGAAGTGAGAATACGAAATTTTAATACCAGAGTGAGTTAACAATGTATGAAAAATAGTTGTGTAATTTTTAAAGTAAAAAAAACATTGTTTTATTAGTGTTTTGAAGTGAGAATACGAAATTTTAATACCAGAGTGAGTTAACAATGTATGAAAAATAGTTGTGTAATTTTTAAAGTAAAAAAAAACATTGTTTTATAAGTGTTTTGAAGTGAGAATACGAAATTTTAATACCAGAGTGAGTTAACAATGTATGAAAAATAGTTGTGTAATTTTTAAAGTAAAAAAAACATTGTTTTTATTAGTGTTTTGAAGTGAGAATACGAAATTTTAATACCAGAGTGAGTTAACAATGTATGAAAAATAGTTGTGTAATTTTTAAAGTAAAAAAAAACATTGTTTTTATTAGTGTTTTGAAGTGAGAATACGAAATTTTAATACCAGAGTGAGTTAACAATGTATGAAAAATAGTTGTGTAATTTTTAAAGTAAAAAAAAACATTGTTTTTATTAGTGTTTTGAAGTGAGAATACAAATTTTAATACCAGAGTGAGTTAACAATGTATGAAAAATAGTTGTGTAATTTTTAAAGTAAAAAAAACATTGTTTTTATTAGTGTTTTGAAGTGAGAATACGAAATTTTAATACCAGAGTGAGTTAACAATGTATGAAAAATAGTTGTGTAATTTTTAAAGTAAAAAAAAACATTGTTTTATTAGTGTTTTGAAGTGAGAATACGAAATTTTAATACCAGAGTGAGTTAACAATGTATGAAAAATAGTTGTGTAATTTTTAAAGTAAAAAAAAACATTGTTTTTATTAGTGTTTTGAAGTGAGAATACGAAATTTTAATACCAGAGTGAGTTAACAATGTATGAAAAATAGTTGTGTAATTTTTAAAGTAAAAAAAACATTGTTTTTATTAGTGTTTTGAAGTGAGAATACAAATTTTAATACCAGAGTGAGTTAACAATGTATGAAAAATAGTTGTGTAATTTTTAAAGTAAAAAAAAACATTGTTTTATTAGTGTTTTGAAGTGAGAATACGAAATTTTAATACCAGAGTGAGTTAACAATGTATGAAAAATAGTTGTGTAATTTTTAAAGTAAAAAAAAACATAGTTTTTATTAGTGTTTTGAAGTGAGAATACGAAATTTTAATACCAGAGTGAGTTAACAATGTATGAAAATAGTTGTGTAATTTTTAAAGTAAAAAAAACATTGTTTTATAAGTGTTTTGAAGTGAGAATACGAAATTTTAATACCAGAGTGAGTTAACAATGTATGAAAAATAGTTGTGTAATTTTTAAAGTAAAAAAAAACTTTGTTTTATAAGTGTTTTGAAGTGAGAATACGAAATTTTAATACCAGAGTGAGTTAACAATGTATGAAAAATAGTTGTGTAATTTTTAAAGTAAAAAAAAACATTGTTTTTATTAGTGTTTTGAAGTGAGAATACGAAATTTTAATACCAGAGTGAGTTAACAATGTATGAAAAATAGTTGTGTAATTTTTAAAGTAAAAAAAACATTGTTTTTATTAGTGTTTTGAAGTGAGAATACGAAATTTTAATACCAGAGTGAGTTAACAATGTATGAAAAATAGTTGTGTAATTTTTAAAGTAAAAAAAAACATTGTTTTTATTAGTGTTTTGAAGTGAGAATAGAAATTTTAATACCAGAGTGAGTTAACAATGTATGAAAAATAGTTGTGTAATTTTTAAAGTAAAAAAAAACATTGTTTTTATTAGTGTTTTGAAGTGAGAATACGAAATTTTAATACCAGAGTGAGTTAACAATGTATGAAAAATAGTTGTGTAATTTTTAAAGTAAAAAAAACTTTGTTTTATTAGTGTTTTGAAGTGAGAATACGAAATTTTAATACCAGAGTGAGTTAACAATGTATGAAAAATAGTTGTGTAATTTTTAAAGTAAAAAAAAACATTGTTTTTATTAGTGTTTTGAAGTGAGAATAGAAATTTTAATACCAGAGTGAGTTAACAATGTATGAAAAATAGTTGTGTAATTTTTAAAGTAAAAAAAACATTGTTTTTATTAGTGTTTTGAAGTGAGAATACGAAATTTTAATACCAGAGTGAGTTAACAATGTATGAAAAATAGTTGTGTAATTTTTAAAGTAAAAAAAACATTGTTTTATAAGTGTTTTGAAGTGAGAATACGAAATTTTAATACCAGAGTGAGTTAACAATGTATGAAAAATAGTTGTGTAATTTTTAAAGTAAAAAAAAACATTGTTTTATAAGTGTTTTGAAGTGAGAATACGAAATTTTAATACCAGAGTGAGTTAACAATGTATGAAAAATAGTTGTGTAATTTTTAAAGTAAAAAAAAAACATTGTTTTTATTAGTGTTTTGAAGTGAGAATACGAAATTTTAATACCAGAGTGAGTTAACAATGTATGAAAAATAGTTGTGTAATTTTTAAAGTAAAAAAAAACATTGTTTTATTAGTGTTTTGAAGTGAGAATACGAAATTTTAATACCAGAGTGAGTTAACAATGTATGAAAAATAGTTGTGTAATTTTTAAAGTAAAAAAAAACATAGTTTTTATTAGTGTTTTGAAGTGAGAATACGAAATTTTAATACCAGAGTGAGTTAACAATGTATGAAAAATAGTTGTGTAATTTTTAAAGTAAAAAAAAACATTGTTTTATAAGTGTTTTGAAGTGAGAATACGAAATTTTAATACCAGAGTGAGTTAACAATGTATGAAAAATAGTTGTGTAATTTTTAAAGTAAAAAAAAACATTGTTTTATAAGTGTTTTGAAGTGAGAATACGAAATTTTAATACCAGAGTGAGTTAACAATGTATGAAAAATAGTTGTGTAATTTTTAAAGTAAAAAAAACATTGTTTTATAAGTGTTTTGAAGTGAGAATACGAAATTTTAATACCAGAGTGAGTTAACAATGTATGAAAAATAGTTGTGTAATTTTTAAAGTAAAAAAAAACATTGTTTTATTAGTGTTTTGAAGTGAGAATACGAAATTTTAATACCAGAGTGAGTTAACAATGTATGAAAATAGTTGTGTAATTTTTAAAGTAAAAAAAAACATTGTTTTTATTAGTGTTTTGAAGTGAGAATACGAAATTTTAATACCAGAGTGAGTTAACAATGTATGAAAAATAGTTGTGTAATTTTTAAAGTAAAAAAAACATTGTTTTTATTAGTGTTTTGAAGTGAGAATACGAAATTTTAATACCAGAGTGAGTTAACAATGTATGAAAAATAGTTGTGTAATTTTTAAAGTAAAAAAAAACATTGTTTTATAAGTGTTTTGAAGTGAGAATACGAAATTTTAATACCAGAGTGAGTTAACAATGTATGAAAAATAGTTGTGTAATTTTTAAAGTAAAAAAAACATTGTTTTTATTAGTGTTTTGAAGTGAGAATACGAAATTTTAATACCAGAGTGAGTTAACAATGTATGAAAAATAGTTGTGTAATTTTTAAAGTAAAAAAAAACATTGTTTTTATTAGTGTTTTGAAGTGAGAATACGAAATTTTAATACCAGAGTGAGTTAACAATGTATGAAAAATAGTTGTGTAATTTTTAAAGTAAAAAAAACATTGTTTTTATTAGTGTTTTGAAGTGAGAATACAAATTTTAATACCAGAGTGAGTTAACAATGTATGAAAAATAGTTGTGTAATTTTTAAAGTAAAAAAAAACATTGTTTTATTAGTGTTTTGAAGTGAGAATACGAAATTTTAATACCAGAGTGAGTTAACAATGTATGAAAAATAGTTGTGTAATTTTTAAAGTAAAAAAAAAACATTGTTTTTATTAGTGTTTTGAAGTGAGAATACGAAATTTTAATACCAGAGTGAGTTAACAATGTATGAAAATAGTTGTGTAATTTTTAAAGTAAAAAAAACATTGTTTTATAAGTGTTTTGAAGTGAGAATACGAAATTTTAATACCAGAGTGAGTTAACAATGTATGAAAAATAGTTGTGTAATTTTTAAAGTAAAAAAAAACTTTGTTTTATAAGTGTTTTGAAGTGAGAATACGAAATTTTAATACCAGAGTGAGTTAACAATGTATGAAAAATAGTTGTGTAATTTTTAAAGTAAAAAAAAACATTGTTTTTATTAGTGTTTTGAAGTGAGAATACGAAATTTTAATACCAGAGTGAGTTAACAATGTATGAAAAATAGTTGTGTAATTTTTAAAGTAAAAAAAAACATTGTTTTTATTAGTGTTTTGAAGTGAGAATACGAAATTTTAATACCAGAGTGAGTTAACAATGTATGAAAAATAGTTGTGTAATTTTTAAAGTAAAAAAAAACATTGTTTTTATTAGTGTTTTGAAGTGAGAATAGAAATTTTAATACCAGAGTGAGTTAACAATGTATGAAAAATAGTTGTGTAATTTTTAAAGTAAAAAAAAACATTGTTTTTATTAGTGTTTTGAAGTGAGAATACGAAATTTTAATACCAGAGTGAGTTAACAATGTATGAAAAATAGTTGTGTAATTTTTAAAGTAAAAAAAACTTTGTTTTATTAGTGTTTTGAAGTGAGAATACGAAATTTTAATACCAGAGTGAGTTAACAATGTATGAAAAATAGTTGTGTAATTTTTAAAGTAAAAAAAAACATTGTTTTTATTAGTGTTTTGAAGTGAGAATAGAAATTTTAATACCAGAGTGAGTTAACAATGTATGAAAAATAGTTGTGTAATTTTTAAAGTAAAAAAAACATTGTTTTTATTAGTGTTTTGAAGTGAGAATACGAAATTTTAATACCAGAGTGAGTTAACAATGTATGAAAAATAGTTGTGTAATTTTTAAAGTAAAAAAAACATTGTTTTATAAGTGTTTTGAAGTGAGAATACGAAATTTTAATACCAGAGTGAGTTAACAATGTATGAAAAATAGTTGTGTAATTTTTAAAGTAAAAAAAAACATTGTTTTATAAGTGTTTTGAAGTGAGAATACGAAATTTTAATACCAGAGTGAGTTAACAATGTATGAAAAATAGTTGTGTAATTTTTAAAGTAAAAAAAAACATTGTTTTTATTAGTGTTTTGAAGTGAGAATACGAAATTTTAATACCAGAGTGAGTTAACAATGTATGAAAAATAGTTGTGTAATTTTTAAAGTAAAAAAAAACATTGTTTTATTAGTGTTTTGAAGTGAGAATACGAAATTTTAATACCAGAGTGAGTTAACAATGTATGAAAAATAGTTGTGTAATTTTTAAAGTAAAAAAAAACATAGTTTTTTATTAGTGTTTTGAAGTGAGAATACGAAATTTTAATACCAGAGTGAGTTAACAATGTATGAAAAATAGTTGTGTAATTTTTAAAGTAAAAAAAAACATTGTTTTATAAGTGTTTTGAAGTGAGAATACGAAATTTTAATACCAGAGTGAGTTAACAATGTATGAAAAATAGTTGTGTAATTTTTAAAGTAAAAAAAAACATTGTTTTATAAGTGTTTTGAAGTGAGAATACGAAATTTTAATACCAGAGTGAGTTAACAATGTATGAAAAATAGTTGTGTAATTTTTAAAGTAAAAAAAACATTGTTTTATAAGTGTTTTGAAGTGAGAATACGAAATTTTAATACCAGAGTGAGTTAACAATGTATGAAAAATAGTTGTGTAATTTTTAAAGTAAAAAAAAACATTGTTTTATTAGTGTTTTGAAGTGAGAATACGAAATTTTAATACCAGAGTGAGTTAACAATGTATGAAAATAGTTGTGTAATTTTTAAAGTAAAAAAAAACATTGTTTTTATTAGTGTTTTGAAGTGAGAATACGAAATTTTAATACCAGAGTGAGTTAACAATGTATGAAAAATAGTTGTGTAATTTTTAAAGTAAAAAAAACATTGTTTTTATTAGTGTTTTGAAGTGAGAATACGAAATTTTAATACCAGAGTGAGTTAACAATGTATGAAAAATAGTTGTGTAATTTTTAAAGTAAAAAAAAACATTGTTTTATAAGTGTTTTGAAGTGAGAATACGAAATTTTAATACCAGAGTGAGTTAACAATGTATGAAAAATAGTTGTGTAATTTTTAAAGTAAAAAAAACATTGTTTTTATTAGTGTTTTGAAGTGAGAATACGAAATTTTAATACCAGAGTGAGTTAACAATGTATGAAAAATAGTTGTGTAATTTTTAAAGTAAAAAAAAACATTGTTTTTATAAGTATTTTGAAGTGAGAATACGAAATTTTAATACCAGAGTGAGTTAACAATGTATGAAAAATAGTTGTGTAATTTTTAAAGTAAAAAAAAACATTGTTTTTATAAGTATTTTGAAGTGAGAATACGAAATTTTAATACCAGAGTGAGTTAACAATGTATGAAAATAGTTGTGTAATTTTTAAAGTAAAAAAAAACATTGTTTTTATTAGTGTTTTGAAGTGAGAATACGAAATTTTAATACCAGAGTGAGTTAACAATGTATGAAAATAGTTGTGTAATTTTTAAAGTAAAAAAAACATTGTTTTTATTAGTGTTTTGAAGTGAGAATACGAAATTTTAATACCAGAGTGAGTTAACAATGTATGAAAATAGTTGTGTAATTTTTAAAGTAAAAAAAACATTGTTTTTATTAGTGTTTTGAAGTGAGAATACGAAATTTTAATACCAGAGTGAGTTAACAATGTATGAAAAATAGTTGTGTAATTTTTAAAGTAAAAAAAAACATTGTTTTTATTAGTGTTTTGAAGTGAGAATACGAAATTTTAATACCAGAGTGAGTTAACAATGTATGAAAAATAGTTGTGTAATTTTTAAAGTAAAAAAAAACATAGTTTTTATTAGTGTTTTGAAGTGAGAATACGAAATTTTAATACCAGAGTGAGTTAACAATGTATGAAAAATAGTTGTGTAATTTTTAAAGTAAAAAAAAACATTGTTTTATAAGTGTTTTGAAGTGAGAATACGAAATTTTAATACCAGAGTGAGTTAACAATGTATGAAAAATAGTTGTGTAATTTTTAAAGTAAAAAAAAACATTGTTTTATAAGTGTTTTGAAGTGAGAATACGAAATTTAATACCAGAGTGAGTTAACAATGTATGAAAAATAGTTGTGTAATTTTTAAAGTAAAAAAAAACATTGTTTTTATTAGTGTTTTGAAGTGAGAATACGAAATTTTAATACCAGAGTGAGTTAACAATGTATGAAAAATAGTTGTGTAATTTTTAAAGTAAAAAAAAACATTGTTTTTATAAGTATTTTGAAGTGAGAATACGAAATTTTAATACCAGAGTGAGTTAACAATGTATGAAAATAGTTGTGTAATTTTTAAAGTAAAAAAAAACATTGTTTTTATTAGTGTTTTGAAGTGAGAATACGAAATTTTAATACCAGAGTGAGTTAACAATGTATGAAAAATAGTTGTGTAATTTTTAAAGTAAAAAAAAACATTGTTTTTATTAGTGTTTTGAAGTGAGAATACGAAATTTTAATACCAGAGTGAGTTAACAATGTATGAAAAATAGTTGTGTAATTTTTAAAGTAAAAAAAAACATTGTTTTATAAGTGTTTTGAAGTGAGAATACGAAATTTTAATACCAGAGTGAGTTAACAATGTATGAAAAATAGTTGTGTAATTTTTAAAGTAAAAAAAAACATTGTTTTTATTAGTGTTTTGAAGTGAGAATACGAAATTTTAATACCAGAGTGAGTTAACAATGTATGAAAAATAGTTGTGTAATT
>CAMPDV010007310.1:0-15196 GCA_946699065.1 Loxodes magnus
TGAGAAGTAATAAGTATTTTTGAAAAGAGAAGAAGTAAAGTATGAAAAGAAGAAAGAATTACAGTTTTAACGAATATGCTTTGAGAAGTAATAAGTATTTTTGAAAAGAGAAGAAGTAAAGTATGAAAAGAAGAAAGAATTTCAGTTTTATGAGTATGCTTTGAGAAGTAATAAGTATTTTTGAAAAGAGAAGAAGTAAAGTATGAAAAGAAGAAAGAATTTCAGTTTTATGAGTATGCTTTGAGAAGTAATAAGTATTTTTGAAAAGAGAAAAAGCAAAGTATGAAAAGAAGGAAGAATTTCAGTTTTATGAGTATGCTTTGAGAAGTAATAAGTATTTTTGAAAAGAGAAAAATAAAGTATGAAAAGAAGAAAGAATTTCAGTTTTATGAGTATGCTTTGAGAAGTAATGAGTATTTTTGAAAAGAGAAGAAGTAAAGTATGAAAAGAAGAAAGAATTACAGTTTTAATGAATATCTTTGAGAAGTAATAAGTATTTTTGAAAAGAGAAGAAGTAAAGTATGAAAAGAAGAAAGAATTTCAGTTTTATGAGTATGCTTTGAGAAGTAATAAGTATTTTTGAAAAGAGAAGAAGTAAAGTATGAAAAGAAGAAAGAATTTCAGTTTTATGAGTATGCTTTGAGAAGTAATAAGTATTTTTGAAAAGAGAAGAAGTAAAGTATGAAAAGAAGAAAGAATTTCAGTTTTATGAGTATGCTTTGAGAAGTAATAAGTATTTTTGAAAAGAGAAGAAGTAAAGTATGAAAAGAAGAAAGAATTCAGTTTTATGAGTATGCTTTGAGAAGTAATAAGTATTTTTGAAAAGAGAAAGAGCAAAGTATGAAAAGAAGAAAGAATTACAGTTTTAAGGAATATCTTTGAGAAGTAATAAATATTTTTGAAAAGAGAAGAAGCAAAGTATGAAAAGAAGAAAGAATTTCAGTTTTATGAGTATGCTTAAGAAGTAATAAGTATTTTTGAAAAGAGAAGAAGTAAAGTATGAAAAGAAGAAAGAATTTCAGTTTTATGAGTATGCTTAAGAAGTAATAAGTATTTTTGAAAAGAGAAGAAGTAAAGTATGAAAAGAAGAAAGAATTTCAGTTTTATGAGTATGCTTTGAGAAGTAATAAGTATTTTTGAAAAGAGAAGAAGTAAAGTATGAAAAGAAGAAAGAATTACAGTTTTAAGGAATATCTTTGAGAAGTAATAAATATTTTTGAAAAGAGAAAGAGCAAAGTATGAAAAGAAGAAAGAATTTCAGTTTTATGAGTATGCTTTGAGAAGTAATAAGTATTTTTGAAAAGAGAAGAAGTAAAGTATGAAAAGAAGAAAGAATTTCAGTTTTATGAGTATGCTTTGAGAAGTAATAAGTATTTTTGAAAAGAGAAGAAGTAAAGTATGAAAAGAAGAAAGAATTACAGTTTTAAGGAATATCTTTGAGAAGTAATAAATATTTTTGAAAAGAGAAAGAGCAAAGTATGAAAAGAAGAAAGAATTTCAGTTTTATGAGTATGCTTTGAGAAGTAATAAGTATTTTTGAAAAGAGAAGAAGTAAAGTATGAAAAGAAGAAACAATTTCAGTTTTATGAGTATGCTTTGAGAAGTAATAAGTATTTTTGAAAAGAGAAAAATAAAGTATGAAAAGAAGAAAGAATTTCAGTTTTATGAGTATGCTTTGAGAAGTAATAAGTATTTTTGAAAAGAGAAGAAGTAAAGTATGAAAAGAAGAAAGAATTACAGTTTTAAGGAATATCTTTGAGAAGTAATAAGTATTTTTGAAAAGAGAAGAAGTAAAGTATGAAAAGAAGAAAGAATTTCAGTTTTATGAGTATGCTTTGAGAAGTAATAAGTATTTTTGAAAAGAGAAGAAGTAAAGTATGAAAAGAAGAAAGAATTTCAGTTTTATGAGTATGCTTTGAGAAGTAATAAGTATTTTTGAAAAGAGAAGAAGTAAAGTATGAAAAGAAGAAAGAATTTCAGTTTTATGAGTATGCTTTGAGAAGTAATAAATATTTTTGAAAAGAGAAAAAGCAAAGTATGAAAAGAAGAAAGAATTTCAGTTTTATGAGTATGCTTTGAGAAGTAATAATTATTTTTGAAAAGAAAAGAAGTAAAGTATGAAAAGAAGAAAGAATTAAGTTTTATGAGTATGCTTTGAGAAGTAATAAGTATTTTTGAAAAGAGAAAGAGCAAAGTATGAAAAGAAGAAAGAATTACAGTTTTAAGGAATATCTTTGAGAAGTAATAAATATTTTTGAAAAGAGAAAGAGCAAAGTATGAAAAGAAGAAAGAATTTCAGTTTTATGAGTATGCTTTGAGAAGTAATAAGTATTTTTGAAAAGAGAAGAAGTAAAGTATGAAAAGAAGAAAGAATTTCAGTTTTATGAGTATGCTTTGAGAAGTAATAAGTATTTTTGAAAAGAGAAGAAGTAAAGTATGAAAAGAAGAAAGAATTTCAGTTTTATGAGTATGCTTTAAGAAGTAATAAGTATTTTTGAAAAGAGAAGAAGCAAAGTAAGAAAAGAAGAAAGAATTACAGTTTTATGAGTATGCTTTGAGAAGTAATAAGTATTTTTGAAAAGAGAAGAAGCAAAGTATGAAAAGAAGAAAGAATTTCAGTTTTATGAGTATGCTTTGAGAAGTAATAAGTATTTTTGAAAAGAGAAGAAGCAAAGTATGAAAAGAAGAAAGAATTACAGTTTTATGAGTATGCTTTGAGAAGTAATAAGTATTTTTGAAAAGAGAAGAAGCAAAGTAAGAAAAGAAGAAAGAATTACAGTTTTATGAGTATGCTTTGAGAAGTAATAAGTATTTTTGAAAAGAGAAGAAGCAAAGTATGAAAAGAAGAAAGAATTTCAGTTTTATGAGTATGCTTTGAGAAGTAATAAATATTTTTGAAAAGAGAAGAAGCAAAGTATGAAAAGAAGAAAGAATTTCAGTTTTATGAGTATGCTTTGAGAAGTAATAAGTATTTTTGAAAAGAGAAGAAGCAAAGTATGAAAAGAAGAAAGAATTTCAGTTTTATGAGTATGCTTTAAGAAGTAATAAGTATTTTTGAAAAGAGAAGAAGCAAAGTATGAAAAGAAGAAAGAATTACAGTTTTATGAGTATGCTTTGAGAAGTAATAAGTATTTTTGAAAAGAGAAGAAGCAAAGTATGAAAAGAAGAAAGAATTTCAGTTTTATGAGTATGCTTTGAGAAGTAATAAATATTTTTGAAAAGAGAAGAAGCAAAGTATGAAAAGAAGAAAGAATTTCAGTTTTATGAGTATGCTTTGAGAAGTAATAAGTATTTTTGAAAAGAGAAGAAGTAAAGTATGAAAAGAAGAAACAATTTCAGTTTTATGAGTATGCTTTGAGAAGTAATAAGTATTTTTGAAAAGAGAAGAAGCAAAGTATGAAAAGAAGAAAGAATTTCAGTTTTATGAGTATGCTTTGAGAAGTAATAAGTATTTTTGAAAAGAGAAGAAGTAAAGTATGAAAAGAAGAAAGAATTTCAGTTTTATGAGTATGCTTTGAGAAGTAATAAGTATTTTTGAAAAGAGAAGAAGTAAAGTATGAAAAGAAGAAAGAATTTCAGTTTTATGAGTATGCTTTGAGAAGTAATAAGTATTTTTGAAAAGATAAGAAGTAAAGTATGAAAAGAAGAAAGAATTTCAGTTTTATGAGTATGCTTTGAGAAGTAATAAGTATTTTTGAAAAGAGAAGAAGTAAAGTATGAAAAGAAGAAAGAATTTCAGTTTTATGAGTATGCTTTGAGAAGTAATAAGTATTTTTGAAAAGAGAAGAAGTAAAGTATGAAAAGAAGAAAGAATTTCAGTTTTATGAGTATGCTTTGAGAAGTAATAAGTATTTTTGAAAAGAGAAAAAGCAAAGTATGAAAAGAAGAAAGAATTTCAGTTTTATGAGTATGCTTTGAGAAGTAATAAGTATTTTTGAAAAGAGAAAAATAAAGTATGAAAAGAAGAAAGAATTTCAGTTTTATGAGTATGCTTTGAGAAGTAATAAGTATTTTTGAAAAGAGAAGAAGTAAAGTATGAAAAGAAGAAAGAATTTCAGTTTTATGAGTATGCTTTGAGAAGTAATAAGTATTTTTGAAAAGAGAAGAAGCAAAGTATGAAAAGAAGAAAGAATTTCAGTTTTATGAGTATGCTTTGAGAAGTAATAAGTATTTTTGAAAAGAGAAGAAGTAAAGTATGAAAAGAAGAAAGAATTTCAGTTTTATGAGTATGCTTTGAGAAGTAATAAGTATTTTTGAAAAGAGAAGAAGTAAAGTATGAAAAGAAGAAAGAATTTCAGTTTTATGAGTATGCTTTGAGAAGTAATAAGTATTTTTGAAAAGAGAAGAAGTAAAGTATGAAAAGAAGAAAGAATTACAGTTTTAAGGAATATCTTTGAGAAGTAATAAGTATTTTTGAAAAGAGAAGAAGTAAAGTATGAAAAGAAGAAACAATTTCAGTTTTATGAGTATGCTTTGAGAAGTAATAAGTATTTTTGAAAAGAGAAGAAGTAAAGTATGAAAAGAAGAAAGAATTACAGTTTTAAGGAATATCTTTGAGAAGTAATAAATATTTTTGAAAAGAGAAGAAGCAAAGTATGAAAAGAAGAAAGAATTTCAGTTTTATGAGTATGCTTTGAGAAGTAATGAGTATTTTTGAAAAGAGAAGAAGTAAAGTATGAAAAGAAGAAAGAATTTCAGTTTTAAGGAATATCTTTGAGAAGTAATAAGTATTTTTGAAAAGAGAAAAATAAAGTATGAAAAGAAGAAAGAATTTCAGTTTTATGAGTATGCTTTGAGAAGTAATAAGTATTTTTGAAAAGAGAAGAAGTAAAGTATGAAAAGAAGAAAGAATTTCAGTTTTATGAGTATGCTTTGAGAAGTAATAAGTATTTTTGAAAAGAGAAGAAGTAAAGTATGAAAAGAAGAAAGAATTTCAGTTTTATGAGTATGCTTTGAGAAGTAATAAGTATTTTTGAAAAGAGAAAAAGCAAAGTATGAAAAGAAGAAAGAATTTCAGTTTTATGAGTATGCTTTGAGAAGTAATAAGTATTTTTGAAAAGAGAAGAAGTAAAGTATGAAAAGAAGAAAGAATTTCAGTTTTATGAGTATGCTTTGAGAAGTAATAAGTATTTTTGAAAAGAGAAGAAGTAAAGTATGAAAAGAAGAAAGAATTTCAGTTTTATGAGTATGCTTAAGAAGTAATAAGTATTTTTGAAAAGAGAAGAAGTAAAGTATGAAAAGAAGAAAGAATTTCAGTTTTATGAGTATGCTTTGAGAAGTAATAAGTATTTTTGAAAAGAGAAGAAGTAAAGTATGAAAAGAAGAAAGAATTTCAGTTTTATGAGTATGCTTTGAGAAGTAATAAGTATTTTTGAAAAGAGAAGAAGTAAAGTATGAAAAGAAGAAAGAATTTCAGTTTTATGAGTATGCTTTGAGAAGTAATAAGTATTTTTGAAAAGAGAAAAAGCAAAGTATGAAAAGAAGAAAGAATTTCAGTTTTATGAGTATGCTTTGAGAAGTAATAATTATTTTTGAAAAGAGAAGAAGTAAAGTATGAAAAGAAGAAAGAATTTCAGTTTTATGAGTATGCTTTGAGAAGTAATAAGTATTTTTGAAAAGAGAAGAAGTAAAGTATGAAAAGAAGAAAGAATTTCAGTTTTATGAGTATGCTTTGAGAAGTAATAAGTATTTTTGAAAAGAGAAGAAGTAAAGTATGAAAAGAAGGAAGAATTTCAGTTTTATGAGTATGCTTTGAGAAGTAATAAGTATTTTTGAAAAGAGAAGAAGTAAAGTATGAAAAGAAGAAAGAATTTCAGTTTTATGAGTATGCTTTGAGAAGTAATAAGTATTTTTGAAAAGATAAGAAGTAAAGTATGAAAAGAAGAAAGAATTTCAGTTTTATGAGTATGCTTTGAGAAGTAATAAATATTTTTGAAAAGAGAAGAAGTAAAGTATGAAAAGAAGAAAGAATTTCAGTTTTATGAGTATGCTTTGAGAAGTAATAAGTATTTTTGAAAAGAGAAAGAGCAAAGTATGAAAAGAAGAAAGAATTTCAGTTTTATGAGTATGCTTTGAGAAGTAATAAGTATTTTTGAAAAGAGAAAAAGCAAAGTATGAAAAGAAGGAAGAATTTCAGTTTTATGAGTATGCTTTGAGAAGTAATAAGTATTTTTGAAAAGAGAAAAAGCAAAGTATGAAAAGAAGAAAGAATTTCAGTTTTATGAGTATGCTTTGAGAAGTAATAAATATCTTGAAAAGAGAAGAAGCAAAGTATGAAAAGAAGAAAGAATTTCAGTTTTATGAGTATGCTTTGAGAAGTAATAAGTATTTTTGAAAAGAGAAGAAGTAAAGTATGAAAAGAAGAAAGAATTTCAGTTTTATGAGTATGCTTTGAGAAGTTACAAGTATTTTTGAAAAGTGAAGAAGTAAAGTATGAAAAGAAGAAAGAATTTCAGTTTTATGAGTATGCTTTGAGAAGTAATAAGTATTTTTGAAAAGAGAAGAAGTAAAGTATGAAAAGAAGAAAGAATTTCAGTTTTATGACTATGCTTAAGAAGTAATAAGTATTTTTGAAAAGAGAAGAAGTAAAGTATGAAAAGAAGAAAGAATTTCAGTTTTATGAGTATGCTTTGAGAAGTAATAAGTATTTTTGAAAAGAGAAGAAGTAAAGTATGAAAAGAAGAAAGAATTTCAGTTTTATGAGTATGCTTTGAGAAGTAATAAATATTTTGAATAGAGAAAAAGCAAAGTATGAAAAGAAGAAAGAATTTCAGTTTTATGAGTATGCTTTGAGAAGTAATGAGTATTTTTGAAAAGAGAAGAAGTAAAGTATGAAAAGAAGAAAGAATTTCAGTTTTATGAGTATGCTTAAGAAGTAATAAATATTTTTGAAAAGAGAAGAAGTAAAGTATGAAAAGAAGAAAGAATTTCAGTTTTATGAGTATGCTTTGAGAAGTAATAAGTATTTTTGAAAAGAGAAGAAGTAAAGTATGAAAAGAAGAAAGAATTTCAGTTTTATGAGTATGCTTTGAGAAGTAATAAGTATTTTTGAAAAGAGAAGAAGTAAAGTATGAAAAGAAGAAAGAATTTCAGTTTTATGACTATGCTTAAGAAGTAATAAGTATTTTTGAAAAGAGAAGAAGTAAAGTATGAAAAGAAGAAAGAATTTCAGTTTTATGAGTATGCTTTGAGAAGTAATGAGTATTTTTGAAAAGAGAAGAAGTAAAGTATGAAAAGAAGAAAGAATTTCAGTTTTATGAGTATGCTTTGAGAAGTAATAAATATTTTTGAAAAGAGAAGAAGTAAAGTATGAAAAGAAGAAAGAATTTCAGTTTTATGAGTATGCTTTGAGAAGTAATAAGTATTTTTGAAAAGAGAAGAAGTAAAGTATGAAAAGAAGAAAGAATTTCAGTTTTATGAGTATGCTTTGAGAAGTAATGAGTATTTTTGAAAAGAGAAGAAGTAAAGTATGAAAAGAAGAAAGAATTTCAGTTTTATGAGTATGCTTAAGAAGTAATAAATATTTTTGAAAAGAGAAGAAGTAAAGTATGAAAAGAAGAAAGAATTTCAGTTTTATGAGTATGCTTTGAGAAGTAATAAGTATTTTTGAAAAGAGAAGAAGTAAAGTATGAAAAGAAGAAAGAATTTCAGTTTTATGAGTATGCTTTGAGAAGTAATAAGTATTTTTGAAAAGAGAAGAAGTAAAGTATGAAAAGAAGAAAGAATTTCAGTTTTATGACTATGCTTAAGAAGTAATAAGTATTTTTGAAAAGAGAAGAAGTAAAGTATGAAAAGAAGAAAGAATTTCAGTTTTATGAGTATGCTTTGAGAAGTAATGAGTATTTTTGAAAAGAGAAGAAGTAAAGTATGAAAAGAAGAAAGAATTTCAGTTTTATGAGTATGCTTTGAGAAGTAATAAATATTTTTGAAAAGAGAAGAAGTAAAGTATGAAAAGAAGAAAGAATTTCAGTTTTATGAGTATGCTTTGAGAAGTAATAAATATTTTGAAAAGAGAAAAAGTAAAGTATGAAAAGAAGAAAGAATTTCAGTTTTATGAGTATGCTTTGAGAAGTAATAAATATTTTGAATAGAGAAAAAGCAAAGTATGAAAAGAAGAAAGAATTTCAGTTTTATGAGTATGCTTTGAGAAGTAATAAGTATTTTTGAAAAGAGAAGAAGTAAAGTATGAAAAGAAGAAAGAATTTCAGTTTTATGAGTATGCTTTGAGAAGTAATAAGTATTTTTGAAAAGAGAAGAAGTAAAGTATGAAAAGAAGAAAGAATTTCAGTTTTATGAGTATGCTTAAGAAGTAATAAATATTTTTGAAAAGAGAAGAAGTAAAGTATGAAAAGAAGAAAGAATTTCAGTTTTATGAGTATGCTTTGAGAAGTAATAAATATCTTGAAAAGAGAAGAAGTAAAGTATGAAAAGAAGAAAGAATTTCAGTTTTATGACTATGCTTTGAGAAGTAATAAGTATTTTTGAAAAGAGAAGAAGTAAAGTATGAAAAGAAGAAAGAATTTCAGTTTTATGAGTATGCTTTGAGAAGTAATAAGTATTTTTGAAAAGAGAAGAAGTAAAGTATGAAAAGAAGAAAGAATTTCAGTTTTATGAGTATGCTTTGAGAAGTAATAAGTATTTTTGAAAAGAGAAGAAGTAAAGTATGAAAAGAAGAAAGAATTTCAGTTTTATGAGTATGCTTTGAGAAGTAATAAGTATTTTTGAAAAGATAAGAAGTAAAGTATGAAAAGAAGAAAGAATTTCAGTTTTATGAGTATGCTTTGAGAAGTAATAAATATTTTGAAAAGAGAAAAAGCAAAGTATGAAAAGAAGAAAGAATTTCAGTTTTATGAGTATGCTTTGAGAAGTAATAAGTATTTTTGAAAAGAGAAGAAGTAAAGTATGAAAAGAAGAAAGAATTTCAGTTTTATGAGTATGCTTTGAGAAGTAATAAGTATTTTTTGAAAAGAGAAGAAGTAAAGTATGAAAAGAAGAAAGAATTTCAGTTTTATGAGTATGCTTTGAGAAGTAATAAGTATATTTTTGAAAAGAGAAGAAGTAAAGTATGAAAAGAAGAAAGAATTTCAGTTTTATGAGTATGCTTTGAGAAGTAATAAATATCTTGAAAAGAGAAGAAGTAAAGTATGAAAAGAAGAAAGAATTTCAGTTTTATGACTATGCTTAAGAAGTAATAAGTATTTTTGAAAAGAGAAGAAGTAAAGTATGAAAAGATGAAAGAATTTCAGTTTTATGAGTATGCTTTGAGAAGTAATGAGTATTTTTTAAAAGAGAAGAAGTAAAGTATGAAAAGAAGAAAGAATTTCAGTTTTATGAGTATGCTTTGAGAAGTAATAAGTATTTTTGAAAAGAGAAGAAGTAAAGTATGAAAAGAAGAAAGAATTACAGTTTTAAGGAATATCTTTGAGAAGTAATAAGTATTTTTGAAAAGAGAAGAAGTAAAGTATGAAAAGAAGAAAGAATTTCAGTTTTATGAGTATGCTTTGAGAAGTAATAAGTATTTTTGAAAAGAGAAGAAGTAAAGTATGAAAAGAAGAAAGAATTTCAGTTTTATGAGTATGCTTTGAGAAGTAATAAGTATTTTTGAAAAGAGAAGAAGTAAAGTATGAAAAGAAGAAAGAATTTCAGTTTTATGAGTATGCTTTGAGAAGTAATAAGTATTTTTGAAAAGAGAAGAAGTAAAGTAAGAAAAGAAGAAACAATTTCAGTTTTATGAGTATGCTTTGAGAAGTAATAAGTATTTTGAAAAGTGAAGAAGTAAAGTATGAAAAGAAGAAAGAATTTCAGTTTTATGAGTATGCTTTGAGAAGTAATAAGTATTTTTGAAAAGAGAAGAAGTAAAGTATGAAAAGAAGAAAGAATTTCAGTTTTATGAGTATGCTTTGAGAAGTAATAAATATTTTGAAAAGAGAAGAAGTAAAGTATGAAAAGAAGAAAGAATTTCAGTTTTATGAGTATGCTTTGAGAAGTAATAAATATTTTTGAAAAGAGAAGAAGTAAAGTATGAAAAGAAGAAAGAATTTCAGTTTTATGAGTATGCTTTGAGAAGTAATAAGTATTTTGAATAGAGAAAAAGCAAAGTATGAAAAGAAGAAAGAATTTCAGTTTTATGAGTATGCTTTGAGAAGTAATGAGTATTTTTTAAAAGAGAAGAAGTAAAGTATGAAAAGAAGAAAGAATTTCAGTTTTATGAGTATGCTTTGAGAAGTAATAAGTATTTTTGAAAAGAGAAGAAGTAAAGTATGAAAAGAAGAAAGAATTTCAGTTTTATGAGTATGCTTTGAGAAGTAATAAGTATTTTTGAAAAGAGAAGAAGTAAAGTATGAAAAGAAGAAAGAATTTCAGTTTTATGACTATGCTTAAGAAGTAATAAGTATTTTTGAAAAGAGAAGAAGTAAAGTATGAAAAGAAGAAAGAATTTCAGTTTTATGACTATGCTTAAGAAGTAATAAGTATTTTTGAAAAGAGAAGAAGTAAAGTATGAAAAGAAGAAAGAATTTCAGTTTTATGAGTATGCTTTGAGAAGTAATGAGTATTTTTGAAAAGAGAAGAAGTAAAGTATGAAAAGAAGAAAGAATTTCAGTTTTATGAGTATGCTTTGAGAAGTAATGAGTATTTTTGAAAAGAGAAGAAGTAAAGTATGAAAAGAAGAAAGAATTTCAGTTTTATGACTATGCTTTGAGAAGTAATAAGTATTTTTGAAAAGAGAAGAAGTAAAGTATGAAAAGAAGAAAGAATTTCAGTTTTATGAGTATGCTTTGAGAAGTAATAAGTATTTTTGAAAAGAGAAGAAGTAAAGTATGAAAAGAAGAAAGAATTTCAGTTTTATGAGTATGCTTTGAGAAGTAATAAGTATTTTTGAAAAGAGAAGAAGTAAAGTATGAAAAGAAGAAAGAATTTCAGTTTTATGAGTATGCTTAAGAAGTAATAAATATTTTTGAAAAGAGAAGAAGTAAAGTATGAAAAGAAGAAAGAATTTCAGTTTTATGAGTATGCTTTGAGAAGTAATAAATATCTTGAAAAGAGAAGAAGTAAAGTATGAAAAGAAGAAAGAATTTCAGTTTTATGACTATGCTTAAGAAGTAATAAGTATTTTTGAAAAGAGAAGAAGTAAAGTATGAAAAGAAGAAAGAATTTCAGTTTTATGAGTATGCTTTGAGAAGTAATAAGTATTTTTGAAAAGAGAAAAAGTAAAGTATGAAAAGAAGAAAGAATTTCAGTTTTATAAGTATGCTTTGAGAAGTTATAAGTATTTTTGAAAAGAGAAGAAGTAAAGTATGAAAAGAAGAAAGAATTTCAGTTTTATGAGTATGCTTTGAGAAGTAATAAGTATTTTTGAAAAGAGAAAAAGTAAAGTATGAAAAGAAGAAAGAATTTCAGTTTTATGAGTATGCTTTGAGAAGTAATAAATATTTTGAAAAGAGAAGAAGTAAAGTATGAAAAGAAGAAAGAATTTCAGTTTTATGAGTATGCTTTGAGAAGTAATAAATATTTTGAAAAGAGAAGAAGTAAAGTATGAAAAGAAGAAAGAATTTCAGTTTTATGACTATGCTTAAGAAGTAATAAGTATTTTTGAAAAGAGAAAAAGCAAAGTATGAAAAGAAGAAAGAATTTCAGTTTTATGAGTATGCTTTGAGAAGTAATAAGTATTTTTGAAAAGAGAAGAAGTAAAGTATGAAAAGAAGAAAGAATTTCAGTTTTATGACTATGCTTAAGAAGTAATAAGTATTTTTGAAAAGAGAAGAAGTAAAGTATGAAAAGAAGAAAGAATTTCAGTTTTATGACTATGCTTAAGAAGTAATAAGTATTTTTGAAAAGAGAAGAAGTAAAGTATGAAAAGAAGAAAGAATTTCAGTTTTATGAGTATGCTTTGAGAAGTAATAAATATTTTTGAATAGAGAAAAAGCAAAGTATGAAAAGAAGAAAGAATTTCAGTTTTATGAGTATGCTTTGAGAAGTAATGAGTATTTTTGAAAAGAGAAGAAGTAAAGTATGAAAAGAAGAAAGAATTTCAGTTTTATGAGTATGCTTAAGAAGTAATAAATATTTTTGAAAAGAGAAGAAGTAAAGTATGAAAAGAAGAAAGAATTTCAGTTTTATGAGTATGCTTTGAGAAGTAATAAGTATTTTTGAAAAGAGAAGAAGTAAAGTATGAAAAGAAGAAAGAATTTCAGTTTTATGAGTATGCTTTGAGAAGTAATAAGTATTTTTGAAAAGAGAAAAAGCAAAGTATGAAAAGAAGAAAGAATTTCAGTTTTATGAGTATGCTTTGAGAAGTAATAAGTATTTTGAAAAGAGAAGAAGCAAAGTATGAAAAGAAGAAAGAATTTCAGTTTTATGAGTATGCTTTGAGAAGTAATAAGTATTTTTGAAAAGAGAAGAAGTAAAGTATGAAAAGAAGAAAGAATTTCAGTTTTATGAGTATGCTTTGAGAAGTTATAAGTATTAAAAAGTGAAGAAGTAAAGTATGAAAAGAAGAAAGAATTTCAGTTTTATGAGTATGCTTTGAGAAGTAATAAATATTTTTGAAAAGAGAAGAAGTAAAGTATGAAAAGAAGAAAGAATTTCAGTTTTATGAGTATGCTTTGAGAAGTAATAAGTATTTTTGAAAAGAGAAGAAGTAAAGTATGAAAAGAAGAAAGAATTTCAGTTTTATGAGTATGCTTTGAGAAGTAATAAGTATTTTTAAAAAGTGAAGAAGTAAAGTATGAAAAGAAGAAAGAATTTCAGTTTTATGAGTATGCTTTGAGAAGTAATAAGTATTTTTGAAAAGAGAAGAAGTAAAGTATGAAAAGAAGAAAGAATTTCAGTTTTATGAGTATGCTTTGAGAAGTAATAAGTATTTTTGAAAAGAGAAGAAGTAAAGTATGAAAAGAAGAAAGAATTTCAGTTTTATGAGTATGCTTTGAGAAGTAATAAGTATTTTTGAAAAGAGAAGAAGTAAAGTATGAAAAGAAGAAAGAATTTCAGTTTTATGAGTATGCTTTGAGAAGTAATAAGTATTTTTTAAAAGAGAAGAAGTAAAGTATGAAAAGAAGAAAGAATTTCAGTTTTATGAGTATGCTTTGAGAAGTAATAAGTATTTTTGAAAAGAGAAGAAGTAAAGTATGAAAAGAAGAAAGAATTTCAGTTTTATGAGTATGCTTTGAGAAGTAATAAGTATTTTTGAAAAGAGAAGAAGTAAAGTATGAAAAGAAGAAAGAATTTCAGTTTTATGAGTATGCTTTGAGAAGTAATAAGTATTTTTGAAAAGAGAAGAAGTAAAGTATGAAAAGAAGAAAGAATTTCAGTTTTATGAGTATGCTTGAGAAGTAATAAGTATTTTTGAAAAGAGAAGAAGCAAAGTATGAAAAGAAGAAAGAATTTCAGTTTTATGAGTATGCTTTAAGAAGTAATAAGTATTTTTGAAAAGAGAAGAAGTAAAGTATGAAAAGAAGAAAGAATTTCAGTTTTATGACTATGCTTAAGAAGTAATAAGTATTTTTGAAAAGAGAAGAAGTAAAGTATGAAAAGAAGAAAGAATTTCAGTTTTATGAGTATGCTTTGAGAAGTAATAAGTATTTTTGAAAAGAGAAGAAGCAAAGTATGAAAAGAAGAAAGAATTTCAGTTTTATGAGTATGCTTTGAGAAGTAATAAGTATTTTTGAAAAGAGAAGAAGTAAAGTATGAAAAGAAGAAAGAATTTCAGTTTTATGAGTATGCTTTGAGAAGTAATAAGTATTTTTGAAAAGAGAAGAAGTAAAGTATGAAAAGAAGAAAGAATTTCAGTTTTATGAGTATGCTTTGAGAAGTAATGAGTATTTTTGAAAAGAGAAGAAGTAAAGTATGAAAAGAAGAAAGAATTTCAGTTTTATGACTATGCTTAAGAAGTAATAAGTATTTTTGAAAAGAGAAGAAGTAAAGTATGAAAAGAAGAAAGAATTTCAGTTTTATGAGTATGCTTTGAGAAGTAATGAGTATTTTTTAAAAGAGAAGAAGTAAAGTATGAAAAGAAGAAAGAATTTCAGTTTTATGACTATGCTTAAGAAGTAATAAGTATTTTTGAAAAGAGAAGAAGTAAAGTATGAAAAGAAGAAAGAATTTCAGTTTTTAGGAATATCTTTGAGAAGTAATGAGTATTTTTGAAAAGAGAAGAAGTAAAGTATGAAAAGAAGAAAGAATTTCAGTTTTATGAGTATGCTTTGAGAAGTAATAAGTATTTTTGAAAAGAGAAGAAGTAAAGTATGAAAAGAAGAAAGAATTTCAGTTTTAAGGAATATCTTTGAGAATTAATAATTATTTTTGAAAAGAGAAAAATAAAGTATGAAAAGAAGAAACAATTTCAGTTTTATGAGTATGCTTTGAGAAGTAATAAGTATTTTTGAAAAGAGAAGAAGTAAAGTATGAAAAGAAGAAAGAATTTTTTTATGAGTATGCTTAAGAAGTAATAAGTATTTTTGAAAAGAGAAAAAGCAAAGTATGAAAAGAAGAAAGAATTTCAGTTTTATGACTATGCTTTGAGAAGTAATAAGTATTTTGAAAAGAGAAGAAGTAAAGTATGAAAAGAAGAAAGAATTTCAGTTTTATGAGTATGCTTAAGAAGTAATAAGTATTTTTGAAAAGAGAAGAAGTAAAGTATGAAAAGAAGAAAGAATTTCAGTTTTATGAGTATGCTTTGAGAAGTAATAAGTATTTTTGATAAGAGAAGAAGTAAAGTATGAAAAGAAGAAAGAATTTCAGTTTTATGAGTATGCTTTGAGAAGTAATAAGTATTTTTGAAAAGAGAAGAAGTAAAGTATGAAAAGAAGAAAGAATTTCAGTTTTATGAGTATGCTTTGAGAAGTAATAAGTATTTTTGAAAAGAGAAAAAGTAAAGTATGAAAAGAAGAAAGAATTTCAGTTTTATGAGTATGCTTTGAGAAGTTATAAGTATTTTTGAAAAGAGAAAAAGCAAAGTATGAAAAGAAGAAAGAATTTCAGTTTTATGAGTATGCTTTGAGAAGAAATGAGTATTTTTGAAAAGAGAAGAAGTAAAGTATGAAAAGAAGAAAGAATTACAGTTTTAAGGAATATCTTTGAGAAGTAATAAATATTTTTGAAAAGAGAAAAATAAAGTATGAAAAGAAGAAAGAATTTCAGTTTTATGAGTATGCTTTGAGAAGTAATAAGTATTTTGAAAAGAGAAGAAGTAAAGTATGAA
>CAMPDV010007311.1:0-13576 GCA_946699065.1 Loxodes magnus
CATACTGAGAGATCTTTTTCTTACTTTTCTTCTTCACTTTTCATGCAAATATTATCAAAAATATCTCTTCTAGTATAACTTTACATAACTGATTGCAAGACTCTTTTTCTTACTTTTCTTCTTCACTTTTCATACAAATATTATCAAAAATATCTCTTCTAGTATAACTTTACATAACTGATTGCAAGACTCTTTTTCTTACTTTTCTTCTTCACTTTTCATGCAAATATTATCAAAAATATCTCTTCTAGTATAACTTTACATAACTGATTGCAAGACTCTTTTTCTTACTTTTCTTCTCCACTTTTCATGCAAATATTATCAAAAATATCTCTTCTAGTATAACTTTACATAACTGATTGCAAGACTCTTTTTCTTACTTTTCTTCTTCACTTTTCATGCAAATATTATCAAAAATATCTCTTCTAGTATAACTTTACATAACTGATTGCAAGACTCTTTTTCTTACTTTTCTTCTCCACTTTTCATGCAAATATTATCAAAAATATCTCTTCTAGTATAACTTTACATAACTGATTGCAAGACTCTTTTTCTTACTTTTCTTCTTCACTTTTCATGCAAATATTATCAAAAATATCTCTTCTAGTATAACTTTACATAACTGATTGCAAGACTCTTTTTCTTACTTTTCTTCTTCACTTTTCATGCATTATCAAAAATATCTCTTCTAGTATAACTTTACATAACTGATTGCAAGACTCTTTTTCTTACTTTTCTTCTTCACTTTTCATGCAAATATTATCAAAAATATCTCTTCTAGTATAACTTTACATAACTGATTGCAAGACTCTTTTTCTTACTTTTCTTCTCCACTTTTCATGCAAATATAATCAAAAATATCTCTTCTAGTATAACTTTACATAACTGATTGCAAGACTCTTTTTCTTACTTTTCTTCTCCACTTTTCATGCAAATATTATCAAAAATATCTCTTCTAGTATAACTTTACATAACTGATTGCAAGACTCTTTTTCTTACTTTTCTTCTCCACTTTTCATGCAAATATTATCAAAAATATCTCTTCTAGTATAACTTTACATAACTGATTGCAAGACTCTTTTTCTTACTTTTCTTCTTCACTTTTCATGCAAATATTATCAAAAATATCTCTTCTAGTATAACTTTACATAACTGATTGCAAGACTCTTTTTCTTACTTTTCTTCTTCACTTTTCATGCAAATATTATCAAAAATATCTCTTCTAGTATAACTTTACATAACTGATTGCAAGACTCTTTTTCTTACTTTTCTTCTTCACTTTTCATGCAAATATTATCAAAAATATCTCTTCTAGTATAACTTTACATAACTGATTGCAAGACTCTTTTTCTTACTTTTCTTCTTCACTTTTCATGCAAATATTATCAAAAATATCTCTTCTAGTATAACTTTACATAACTGATTGCAAGACTCTTTTTCTTACTTTTCTTCTTCACTTTTCATGCAAATATTATCAAAAATATCTCTTCTAGTATAACTTTACATAACTGATTGCAAGACTCTTTTTCTTACTTTTCTTCTTCACTTTTCATGCAAATATTATCAAAAATATCTCTTCTAGTATAACTTTACATAACTGATTGCAAGACTCTTTTTCTTACTTTTCTTCTCCACTTTTCATGCAAATATAATCAAAAATATCTCTTCTAGTATAACTTTACATAACTGATTGCAAGACTCTTTTTCTTACTTTTCTTCTTCACTTTTCATGCAAATATTATCAAAAATATCTCTTCTAGTATAACTTTACATAACTGATTGCAAGACTCTTTTTCTTACTTTTCTTCTTCACTTTTCATGCAAATATTATCAAAAATATCTCTTCTAGTATAACTTTACATAACTGATTGCAAGACTCTTTTTCTTACTTTTCTTCTTCACTTTTCATGCAAATATTATCAAAAATATCTCTTCTAGTATAACTTTACATAACTGATTGCAAGACTCTTTTTCTTACTTTTCTTCTTCACTTTTCATGCAAATATAATCAAAAATATCTCTTCTAGTATAACTTTACATAACTGATTGCAAGACTCTTTTTCTTACTTTTCTTCTTCACTTTTCATGCAAATATTATCAAAAATATCTCTTCTAGTATAACTTTACATAACTGATTGCAAGACTCTTTTTCTTACTTTTCTTCTTCACTTTTCATGCAAATATTATCAAAAATATCTCTTCTAGTATAACTTTACATAACTGATTGCAAGACTCTTTTTCTTACTTTTCTTCTTCACTTTTCATGCAAATAATCAAAAATATCTCTTCTAGTATAACTTTACATAACTGATTGCAAGACTCTTTTTCTTACTTTTCTTCTTCACTTTTCATGCAAATATTATCAAAAATATCTCTTCTAGTATAACTTTACATAACTGATTGCAAGACTCTTTTTCTTACTTTTCTTCTTCACTTTTCATGCAAATATTATCAAAAATATCTCTTCTAGTATAACTTTACATAACTGATTGCAAGACTCTTTTTCTTACTTTTCTTCTCCACTTTTCATGCAAATATTATCAAAAATATCTCTTCTAGTATAACTTTACATAACTGATTGCAAGACTCAAATTTTTTCTCTTCTAGTATAACTTTTACTTACTTTTCTTCTCCACTTTTCATGCAAATTAATCAAAAATATCTCTTCTAGTATAACTTTACATAACTGATTGCAAGACTCTTTTTCTTACTTTTCTTCTTCACTTTTCATGCAAATATTATCAAAAATATCTCTTCTAGTATAACTTTACATAACTGATTGCAAGACTCTTTTTCTTACTTTTCTTCTCCACTTTTCATGCAAATATAATCAAAAATATCTCTTCTAGTATAACTTTACATAACTGATTGCAAGACTCTTTTTCTTACTTTTCTTCTTCACTTTTCATGCAATCAAAAATATCTCTTCTAGTATAACTTTACATAACTGATTGCAAGACTCTTTTTCTTACTTTTCTTCTTCACTTTTCATGCAAATATTATCAAAAATATCTCTTCTAGTATAACTTTACATAACTGATTGCAAGACTCTTTTTCTTACTTTTCTTCTCCACTTTTCATGCAAATATTATCAAAAATATCTCTTCTAGTATAACTTTACATAACTGATTGCAAGACTCTTTTTCTTACTTTTCTTCTCCACTTTTCATGCAAATATTATCAAAAATATCTCTTCTAGTATAACTTTACATAACTGATTGCAAGACTCTTTTTCTTACTTTTCTTCTTCACTTTTCATGCAAATAATCAAAAATATCTCTTCTAGTATAACTTTACATAACTGATTGCAAGACTCTTTTTCTTACTTTTCTTCTCCACTTTTCATGCAATCAAAAATATCTCTTCTAGTATAACTTTACATAACTGATTGCAAGACTCTTTTTCTTACTTTTCTTCTTCACTTTTCATGCAAATATTATCAAAAATATCTCTTCTAGTATAACTTTACATAACTGATTGCAAGACTCTTTTTCTTACTTTTCTTCTCCACTTTTCATGCAAATATTATCAAAAATATCTCTTCTAGTATAACTTTACATAACTGATTGCAAGACTCTTTTTCTTACTTTTCTTCTTCACTTTTCATGCAAATATTATCAAAAATATCTCTTCTAGTATAACTTTACATAACTGATTGCAAGACTCTTTTTCTTACTTTTCTTCTTCACTTTTCATGCAAATATAATCAAAAATATCTCTTCTAGTATAACTTTACATAACTGATTGCAAGACTCTTTTTCTTACTTTTCTTCTTCACTTTTCATGCAAATATAATCAAAAATATCTCTTCTAGTATAACTTTACATAACTGATTGCAAGACTCTTTTTCTTACTTTTCTTCTTCACTTTTCATGCAAATATTATCAAAAATATCTCTTCTAGTATAACTTTACATAACTGATTGCAAGACTCTTTTTCTTACTTTTCTTCTTCACTTTTCATGCAATCAAAAATATCTCTTCTAGTATAACTTTACATAACTGATTGCAAGACTCTTTTTCTTACTTTTCTTCTTCACTTTTCATGCAAATATTATCAAAAATATCTCTTCTAGTATAACTTTACATAACTGATTGCAAGACTCTTTTTCTTACTTTTCTTCTTCACTTTTCATGCAAATAATCAAAAATATCTCTTCTAGTATAACTTTACATAACTGATTGCAAGACTCTTTTTCTTACTTTTCTTCTTCACTTTTCATGCAAATATAATCAAAAATATCTCTTCTAGTATAACTTTACATAACTGATTGCAAGACTCTTTTTCTTACTTTTCTTCTTCACTTTTCATGCAAATATTATCAAAAATATCTCTTCTAGTATAACTTTACATAACTGATTGCAAGACTCTTTTTCTTACTTTTCTTCTCCACTTTTCATGCAAATATTATCAAAAATATCTCTTCTAGTATAACTTTACATAACTGATTGCAAGACTCTTTTTCTTACTTTTCTTCTTCACTTTTCATGCAAATATAATCAAAAATATCTCTTCTAGTATAACTTTACATAACTGATTGCAAGACTCTTTTTCTTACTTTTCTTCTCCACTTTTCATGCAAATATAATCAAAAATATCTCTTCTAGTATAACCTTTACATAACTGATTGCAAGACTCTTTTTCTTACTTTTCTTCTCCACTTTTCATGCAAATATTATCAAAAATATCTCTTCTAGTATAACTTTACATAACTGATTGCAAGACTCTTTTTCTTACTTTTCTTCTCCACTTTTCATGCAAATATAATCAAAAATATCTCTTCTAGTATAACTTTACATAACTGATTGCAAGACTCTTTTTCTTACTTTTCTTCTTCACTTTTCATGCAAATATTATCAAAAATATCTCTTCTAGTATAACTTTACATAACTGATTGCAAGACTCTTTTTCTTACTTTTCTTCTCCACTTTTCATGCAATCAAAAATATCTCTTCTAGTATAACTTTACATAACTGATTGCAAGACTCTTTTTCTTACTTTTCTTCTTCACTTTTCATGCAATCAAAAATATCTCTTCTAGTATAACTTTACATAACTGATTGCAAGACTCTTTTTCTTACTTTTCTTCTCCACTTTTCATGCAAATATAATCAAAAATATCTCTTCTAGTATAACTTTACATAACTGATTGCAAGACTCTTTTTCTTACTTTTCTTCTTCACTTTTCATGCAAATATTATCAAAAATATCTCTTCTAGTATAACTTTACATAACTGATTGCAAGACTCTTTTTCTTACTTTTCTTCTCCACTTTTCATGCAAATATTATCAAAAATATCTCTTCTAGTATAACTTTACATAACTGATTGCAAGACTCTTTTTCTTACTTTTCTTCTTCACTTTTCATGCAAATATTATCAAAAATATCTCTTCTAGTATAACTTTACATAACTGATTGCAAGACTCTTTTTCTTACTTTTCTTCTTCACTTTTCATGCAAATATAATCAAAAATATCTCTTCTAGTATAACTTTACATAACTGATTGCAAGACTCTTTTTCTTACTTTTCTTCTTCACTTTTCATGCAAATATTATCAAAAATATCTCTTCTAGTATAACTTTACATAACTGATTGCAAGACTCTTTTTCTTACTTTTCTTCTTCACTTTTCATGCAAATATTATCAAAAATATCTCTTCTAGTATAACTTTACATAACTGATTGCAAGACTCTTTTTCTTACTTTTCTTCTTCACTTTTCATGCAAATATAATCAAAAATATCTCTTCTAGTATAACTTTACATAACTGATTGCAAGACTCTTTTTCTTACTTTTCTTCTTCACTTTTCATGCAAATATTATCAAAAATATCTCTTCTAGTATAACTTTACATAACTGATTGCAAGACTCTTTTTCTTACTTTTCTTCTTCACTTTTCATGCAAATATTATCAAAAATATCTCTTCTAGTATAACTTTACATAACTGATTGCAAGACTCTTTTTCTTACTTTTCTTCTTCACTTTTCATGCAAATATTATCAAAAATATCTCTTCTAGTATAACTTTACATAACTGATTGCAAGACTCTTTTTCTTACTTTTCTTCTTCACTTTTCATGCAAATATTATCAAAAATATCTCTTCTAGTATAACTTTACATAACTGATTGCAAGACTCTTTTTCTTACTTTTCTTCTTCACTTTTCATGCAAATATTATCAAAAATATCTCTTCTAGTATAACTTTACATAACTGATTGCAAGACTCTTTTTCTTACTTTTCTTCTTCACTTTTCATGCAAATATTATCAAAAATATCTCTTCTAGTATAACTTTACATAACTGATTGCAAGACTCTTTTTCTTACTTTTCTTCTTCACTTTTCATGCAAATATTATCAAAAATATCTCTTCTAGTATAACTTTACATAACTGATTGCAAGACTCTTTTTCTTACTTTTCTTCTTCACTTTTCATGCAAATATTATCAAAAATATCTCTTCTAGTATAACTTTACATAACTGATTGCAAGACTCTTTTTCTTACTTTTCTTCTTCACTTTTCATGCAAATATTATCAAAAATATCTCTTCTAGTATAACTTTACATAACTGATTGCAAGACTCTTTTTCTTACTTTTCTTCTTCACTTTTCATGCAAATATTATCAAAAATATCTCTTCTAGTATAACTTTACATAACTGATTGCAAGACTCTTTTTCTTACTTTTCTTCTTCACTTTTCATGCAAATATTATCAAAAATATCTCTTCTAGTATAACTTTACATAACTGATTGCAAGACTCTTTTTCTTACTTTTCTTCTCCACTTTTCATGCAAATATTATCAAAAATATCTCTTCTAGTATAACTTTACATAACTGATTGCAAGACTCTTTTTCTTACTTTTCTTCTTCACTTTTCATGCAAATATTATCAAAAATATCTCTTCTAGTATAACTTTACATAACTGATTGCAAGACTCTTTTTCTTACTTTTCTTCTCCACTTTTCATGCAAATATTATCAAAAATATCTCTTCTAGTATAACTTTACATAACTGATTGCAAGACTCTTTTTCTTACTTTTCTTCTTCACTTTTCATGCAAATATTATCAAAAATATCTCTTCTAGTATAACTTTACATAACTGATTGCAAGACTCTTTTTCTTACTTTTCTTCTTCACTTTTCATGCAAATATTATCAAAAATATCTCTTCTAGTATAACTTTACATAACTGATTGCAAGACTCTTTTTCTTACTTTTCTTCTTCACTTTTCATGCAAATATTATCAAAAATATCTCTTCTAGTATAACTTTACATAACTGATTGCAAGACTCTTTTTCTTACTTTTCTTCTTCACTTTTCATGCAAATATTATCAAAAATATCTCTTCTAGTATAACTTTACATAACTGATTGCAAGACTCTTTTTCTTACTTTTCTTCTTCACTTTTCATGCAAATATTATCAAAAATATCTCTTCTAGTATAACTTTACATAACTGATTGCAAGACTCTTTTTCTTACTTTTCTTCTTCACTTTTCATGCAATCAAAAATATCTCTTCTAGTATAACTTTACATAACTGATTGCAAGACTCTTTTTCTTACTTTTCTTCTCCACTTTTCATGCAAATATTATCAAAAATATCTCTTCTAGTATAACTTTACATAACTGATTGCAAGACTCTTTTTCTTACTTTTCTTCTTCACTTTTCATGCAAATATTATCAAAAATATCTCTTCTAGTATAACTTTACATAACTGATTGCAAGACTCTTTTTCTTACTTTTCTTCTTCACTTTTCATGCAAATATTATCAAAAATATCTCTTCTAGTATAACTTTACATAACTGATTGCAAGACTCTTTTTCTTACTTTTCTTCTTCACTTTTCATGCAAATATTATCAAAAATATCTCTTCTAGTATAACTTTACATAACTGATTGCAAGACTCTTTTTCTTACTTTTCTTCTTCACTTTTCATGCAAATATTATCAAAAATATCTCTTCTAGTATAACTTTACATAACTGATTGCAAGACTCTTTTTCTTACTTTTCTTCTTCACTTTTCATGCAAATATTATCAAAAATATCTCTTCTAGTATAACTTTACATAACTGATTGCAAGACTCTTTTTCTTACTTTTCTTCTTCACTTTTCATGCAATCAAAAATATCTCTTCTAGTATAACTTTACATAACTGATTGCAAGACTCTTTTTCTTACTTTTCTTCTCCACTTTTCATGCAAATATTATCAAAAATATCTCTTCTAGTATAACTTTACATAACTGATTGCAAGACTCTTTTTCTTACTTTTCTTCTTCACTTTTCATGCAAATATTATCAAAAATATCTCTTCTAGTATAACTTTACATAACTGATTGCAAGACTCTTTTTCTTACTTTTCTTCTCCACTTTTCATGCAAATATAATCAAAAATATCTCTTCTAGTATAACTTTACATAACTGATTGCAAGACTCTTTTTCTTACTTTTCTTCTTCACTTTTCATGCAAATATTATCAAAAATATCTCTTCTAGTATAACTTTACATAACTGATTGCAAGACTCTTTTTCTTACTTTTCTTCTTCACTTTTCATGCAATCAAAAATATCTCTTCTAGTATAACTTTACATAACTGATTGCAAGACTCTTTTTCTTACTTTTCTTCTTCACTTTTCATGCAAATATTATCAAAAATATCTCTTCTAGTATAACTTTACATAACTGATTGCAAGACTCTTTTTCTTACTTTTCTTCTTCACTTTTCATGCAAATAATCAAAAATATCTCTTCTAGTATAACTTTACATAACTGATTGCAAGACTCTTTTTCTTACTTTTCTTCTTCACTTTTCATGCAAATATTATCAAAAATATCTCTTCTAGTATAACTTTACATAACTGATTGCAAGACTCTTTTTCTTACTTTTCTTCTTCACTTTTCATGCAAATATTATCAAAAATATCTCTTCTAGTATAACTTTACATAACTGATTGCAAGACTCTTTTTCTTACTTTTCTTCTTCACTTTTCATGCAAATATTATCAAAAATATCTCTTCTAGTATAACTTTACATAACTGATTGCAAGACTCTTTTTCTTACTTTTCTTCTTCACTTTTCATGCAAATATAATCAAAAATATCTCTTCTAGTATAACTTTACATAACTGATTGCAAGACTCTTTTTCTTACTTTTCTTCTCCACTTTTCATGCAAATATTATCAAAAATATCTCTTCTAGTATAACTTTACATAACTGATTGCAAGACTCTTTTTCTTACTTTTCTTCTCCACTTTTCATGCAAATATTATCAAAAATATCTCTTCTAGTATAACTTTACATAACTGATTGCAAGACTCTTTTTCTTACTTTTCTTCTTCACTTTTCATGCAAATATTATCAAAAATATCTCTTCTAGTATAACTTTACATAACTGATTGCAAGACTCTTTTTCTTACTTTTCTTCTTCACTTTTCATGCAAATATTATCAAAAATATCTCTTCTAGTATAACTTTACATAACTGATTGCAAGACTCTTTTTCTTACTTTTCTTCTTCACTTTTCATGCAAATATTATCAAAAATATCTCTTCTAGTATAACTTTACATAACTGATTGCAAGACTCTTTTTCTTACTTTTCTTCTTCACTTTTCATGCAAATATAATCAAAAATATCTCTTCTAGTATAACTTTACATAACTGATTGCAAGACTCTTTTTCTTACTTTTCTTCTTCACTTTTCATGCAATCAAAAATATCTCTTCTAGTATAACTTTACATAACTGATTGCAAGACTCTTTTTCTTACTTTTCTTCTCCACTTTTCATGCAATCAAAAATATCTCTTCTAGTATAACTTTACATAACTGATTGCAAGACTCTTTTTCTTACTTTTCTTCTTCACTTTTCATGCAATCAAAAATATCTCTTCTAGTATAACTTTACATAACTGATTGCAAGACTCTTTTTCTTACTTTTCTTCTTCACTTTTCATGCAAATATTATCAAAAATATCTCTTCTAGTATAACTTTACATAACTGATTGCAAGACTCTTTTTCTTACTTTTCTTCTCCACTTTTCATGCAAATATAATCAAAAATATCTCTTCTAGTATAACTTTACATAACTGATTGCAAGACTCTTTTTCTTACTTTTCTTCTTCACTTTTCATGCAAATATTATCAAAAATATCTCTTCTAGTATAACTTTACATAACTGATTGCAAGACTCTTTTTCTTACTTTTCTTCTTCACTTTTCATGCAAATATTATCAAAAATATCTCTTCTAGTATAACTTTACATAACTGATTGCAAGACTCTTTTTCTTACTTTTCTTCTTCACTTTTCATGCATTATCAAAAATATCTCTTCTAGTATAACTTTACATAACTGATTGCAAGACTCTTTTTCTTACTTTTCTTCTCCACTTTTCATGCAAATATTATCAAAAATATCTCTTCTAGTATAACTTTACATAACTGATTGCAAGACTCTTTTTCTTACTTTTCTTCTTCACTTTTCATGCAAATATTATCAAAAATATCTCTTCTAGTATAACTTTACATAACTGATTGCAAGACTCTTTTTCTTACTTTTCTTCTCCACTTTTCATGCAAATATTATCAAAAATATCTCTTCTAGTATAACTTTACATAACTGATTGCAAGACTCTTTTTCTTACTTTTCTTCTCCACTTTTCATGCAAATATTATCAAAAATATCTCTTCTAGTATAACTTTACATAACTGATTGCAAGACTCTTTTTCTTACTTTTCTTCTTCACTTTTCATGCAAATATTATCAAAAATATCTCTTCTAGTATAACTTTACATAACTGATTGCAAGACTCTTTTTCTTACTTTTCTTCTTCACTTTTCATGCAAATATTATCAAAAATATCTCTTCTAGTATAACTTTACATAACTGATTGCAAGACTCTTTTTCTTACTTTTCTTCTTCACTTTTCATGCAAATATTATCAAAAATATCTCTTCTAGTATAACTTTACATAACTGATTGCAAGACTCTTTTTCTTACTTTTCTTCTTCACTTTTCATGCAAATATTATCAAAAATATCTCTTCTAGTATAACTTTACATAACTGATTGCAAGACTCTTTTTCTTACTTTTCTTCTTCACTTTTCATGCAAATATTATCAAAAATATCTCTTCTAGTATAACTTTACATAACTGATTGCAAGACTCTTTTTCTTACTTTTCTTCTTCACTTTTCATGCAAATATTATCAAAAATATCTCTTCTAGTATAACTTTACATAACTGATTGCAAGACTCTTTTTCTTACTTTTCTTCTTCACTTTTCATGCAAATATTATCAAAAATATCTCTTCTAGTATAACTTTACATAACTGATTGCAAGACTCTTTTTCTTACTTTTCTTCTTCACTTTTCATGCAAATATTATCAAAAATATCTCTTCTAGTATAACTTTACATAACTGATTGCAAGACTCTTTTTCTTACTTTTCTTCTCCACTTTTCATGCAAATATAATCAAAAATATCTCTTCTAGTATAACTTTACATAACTGATTGCAAGACTCTTTTTCTTACTTTTCTTCTTCACTTTTCATGCAAATATTATCAAAAATATCTCTTCTAGTATAACTTTACATAACTGATTGCAAGACTCTTTTTCTTACTTTTCTTCTTCACTTTTCATGCAAATATTATCAAAAATATCTCTTCTAGTATAACTTTACATAACTGATTGCAAGACTCTTTTTCTTACTTTTCTTCTTCACTTTTCATGCAAATATTATCAAAAATATCTCTTCTAGTATAACTTTACATAACTGATTGCAAGACTCTTTTTCTTACTTTTCTTCTTCACTTTTCATGCAAATATTATCAAAAATATCTCTTCTAGTATAACTTTACATAACTGATTGCAAGACTCTTTTTCTTACTTTTCTTCTTCACTTTTCATGCAAATAATCAAAAATATCTCTTCTAGTATAACTTTACATAACTGATTGCAAGACTCTTTTTCTTACTTTTCTTCTCCACTTTTCATGCAAATATAATCAAAAATATCTCTTCTAGTATAACTTTACATAACTGATTGCAAGACTCTTTTTCTTACTTTTCTTCTTCACTTTTCATGCAAATAATCAAAAATATCTCTTCTAGTATAACTTTACATAACTGATTGCAAGACTCTTTTTCTTACTTTTCTTCTTCACTTTTCATGCAAATAATCAAAAATATCTCTTCTAGTATAACTTTACATAACTGATTGCAAGACTCTTTTTCTTACTTTTCTTCTTCACTTTTCATGCAAATATTATCAAAAATATCTCTTCTAGTATAACTTTACATAACTGATTGCAAGACTCTTTTTCTTACTTTTCTTCTTCACTTTTCATGCAAATATAATCAAAAATATCTCTTCTAGTATAACTTTACATAACTGATTGCAAGACTCTTTTTCTTACTTTTCTTCTTCACTTTTCATGCAAATATAATCAAAAATATCTCTTCTAGTATAACTTTACATAACTGATTGCAAGACTCTTTTTCTTACTTTTCTTCTTCACTTTTCATGCAAATATTATCAAAAATATCTCTTCTAGTATAACTTTACATAACTGATTGCAAGACTCTTTTTCTTACTTTTCTTCTTCACTTTTCATGCAATCAAAAATATCTCTTCTAGTATAACTTTACATAACTGATTGCAAGACTCTTTTTCTTACTTTTCTTCTTCACTTTTCATGCAAATATAATCAAAAATATCTCTTCTAGTATAACTTTACATAACTGATTGCAAGACTCTTTTTCTTACTTTTCTTCTTCACTTTTCATGCAAATATTATCAAAAATATCTCTTCTAGTATAACTTTACATAACTGATTGCAAGACTCTTTTTCTTACTTTTCTTCTCCACTTTTCATGCAAATATTATCAAAAATATCTCTTCTAGTATAACTTTACATAACTGATTGCAAGACTCTTTTTTTCTTTTCACTATTTCTTCTTCACTTTACATCATGCAATTTTTCATATAATCAAAAATATCTCTTCTAGTATAACTTTACATAACTGATTGCAAGACTCTTTTTCTTACTTTTCTTCTCCACTTTTCATGCAAATATAATCAAAAATATCTCTTCTAGTATAACTTTACATAACTGATTGCAAGACTCTTTTCTTACTTTTCTTCTTCACTTTTCATGCAAATAATCAAAAAATATCTCTTCTAGTATAACTTTACATAACTGATTGCAAGACTCTTTTTCTTACTTTACTTCTCCACTTTTCATGCAAATATAATCAAAAATATCTCTTCTAGTATAACTTTACATAACTGATTGCAAGACTCTTTTTCTTACTTTTCTTCTCCACTTTTCATGCAAATATAATCAAAAATATCTCTTCTAGTATAACTTTACATAACTGATTGCAAGACTCTTTTTCTTACTTTTCTTCTTCACTTTTCATGCAATCAAAAATATCTCTTCTAGTATAACTTTACATAACTGATTGCAAGACTCTTTTTCTTACTTTTCTTCTTCACTTTTCATGCAATCAAAAATATCTCTTCTAGTATAACTTTACATAACTGATTGCAAGACTCTTTTTCTTACTTTT